>JARKIB010000309.1:0-154115 GCA_029378385.1 Mycena metata
GATTGGATTGAATACAAGCCCTACATGGACTCGAGAACTTGAAGGCCTTGAAGCCTCAGAGGTCCTCGAAACGACTTGGAAGCAACGGCGGGGATTCAAACTGTAAACCAAAATCAAGTCAGCACGGACAGATTCAACCTGGTCCAACAGAGTAAAGAGAACGGGTGTGTACTTGTCTGTGATTCAATTCGATTCAATCTCATCGTGCGCAGGTGAATGCAGTTTAACTAACTTGAATTTGCGGCCCAGATTATTCAAAACAGTTCAGTGGGATTGGATTCAGCCTGAGTTCGTGGAGAAGGTACGCACTTCGTGCGACGGACGGAATTGACTCCGGTTTAATAGTTTGGATTGGAGGGAAGGAGATGACTAGGAAGGTCGGTTCCTCAGATAAAATAACGGGGTGCTTACTTGGCCAAAAATTGAACGCGGCGCTGCTGTTGAATCCCACACAGGATGAATAGCAAAGAGCCTGGGTGAAAGACGGCGAAGCGAAGGTCAGTAGAGGAATGACTGCAACTATATCAATTGAAAGAAGACCGTCCGCACAAATCAATGTTGGAATTGGTTGGAGTTGAATTGATGTTGCGTTGCAGCGCGGACTCCTTGAGCCGGAAATGTTGTAGGTTAGTAAAAGGCAAGAATTTCGTGAGAGGAAGGACCGCGACGATGCAGCAAGTCAGTAATTGAACTCCAGGTTCCATTTGAATTTCCGGCGTTGAATTGAAGTTTGTTGTATCTGCAAGGCAAGTCAGTACACGCAACTTTGAATGAATGTAAACGAAGTCCGAAGCAACTCACAGAGATTATAGGTAATCACACCGTGGGAATTCGAAATTAATGGCGGTCAAATCCGAAGTGAGTTCAACGGGACAAAGGAAATTAACCTTGGAAGACTCAGCGAAGTTTGATACAAGAATGAGTTAAATGGCGTTAAAATTGAAGGCCAAGGAGCGGGGGACCAAAGATCTAGACAAATGAAAGGTTAGTTGAACGTTCAATCGAGCCAAAATTGAAGGGTACGTACGTCGAACGAATTGGTTGAATCGGGGTCGCTTGAAGACTTCAGACTCATTCTACTAAACAATAACAATTAGCCTCACCCAAGAACAGCTCAACACCAAAATAAACATACCTCGCGCCAAAATCCAAGGTAAACTTGAGTGCCGAACCCATCCCCGAGCTGCCCGATCCCCGGCCCCGATGACAAGTTAATTAATGAATTTACCGATGGGATGGGATACTACATACCTATTCGGCGTTGGAGGAAGGTTTAATATTCCGTTCCACCAGATGCCCTAAACCGTATTCGACTCTTCCTATCTACCAACTACTTCACTTCTTTTAAAACCCCCTATCTCGTTTTGGACTCGGCTCTTTCGGCCGTCGGGCTTTGCGACGCGGGATCATGATTGAACGTTGAACACTTCTCTCATGCGACGCGCTGGACAGCAGTCTCAAGCAACAACAACAAGTACGACTGGAACGCGTCGGGTGCAATGACTAGTTTGTGCACTCGCGGGCGCGCGGACGCGGCGGTGGATTGAATCAGAGCTCGGAGCTTTGTCCAAGCTGGCAGCTATGTCTGTGCGTCTCCCTTCTTTTTATTCTTTGTATTTTGAAACTGGTCGTGCTCACATTTTGTTTGCGTTTAGTGGCATCTTCTTCCATGACCGTCGGACCCGAATTCACACACCAGCGGAGGGACAAGAACCCCGCCTCGCATGGACCCTTCGACTGCGTTCCGCAGGAGACGGGAGCGCTCAGTGTTGGTAGCGGAGAAGCCGTGCGCGATTAAAACGCCGCTCCAGTCAACCCTGTGGATAGCATGGGCGCGGGAGGAGAATTTGGGCGCACTAAACTTGAGGATTCGCAGAAATTACACAGGTACGTTTTATTATTCCTACGACGCCTTGTCGTCGTCGCTTTTCATTCTGCTCTACGTACACACGAGCACGAAGCAGAACGCGTGCGGGTTGGTGGCGGACGAGAGACGCCCCACGGTGAAGCCCAGTGCGCGCCAACGACGACACCTTTCATATGCATCGTCCCATCGATTCGACTCGTACGCATCGGTGTTGGTTCCGCGTCCGCGAGCCTCCACTCTCGTCGTGTCGAGTCGCCTGGTGTCCCTTCGGCTTTGCACGTCGTTGTAGTCGAACCCCACCACGTCGGCTCTTCCTCCTTTCCTCGCACCTTATGCCCACACAACTCCTGCCCTCATCCCACCTGTATTCCTCTGTCGTATTCTCTCCCGCTAATCCGTTCCTCCCAGGCGCCAACTCGAACTCGCAGTTCTCCTAATACCCGGATCTTTGGTTTTGAGTGCGGCGGTGAGGAATGCTTATCTCGAATGAGTGAGTTTACTTTTTCTATTCTTTCCCGTTTTTTCGTACCAGCACCCAGAGGAGAGTTTTTGCATGGGAGGGGAGGTGGTGCCCCGATGCGCGGGAAATTGGTGCGTAGGGTCCGGGAAGCTGGTGCGCAGGGTCCGCGCGCAGTGTGCGAGGACGTGTAGATCCCGCTTGGGCAGCCCACCGTCGGTCGGGACGCCCTTCTGCATCGCATGTCAGCCGCGCTGCGCCTGCTTGCGGGAGATGGGTTTTGCGTGCGAAAGCCTTCGCTTTCCTTGCAAATAGGCACGTTTGGGATGCGTGTGTGGTCTTTTGCGTCTGTCCGCGCGTTTTCGTTCTCAGCACATCCGCGCGTATTTGGTTTTTGCTGCACCCGCGTATTTTCCATTTTCGGTGCGCTGTTTTGAGCTTGGGGAGGAGCGACGGCGCGGCGATAGTCTTAACTTTGACGCGCACTTCGCGTCCTACTCCTGACTTCCTCTTACCCTCTTCTTCCCGCCCCCCTCCCCTGTCCACTCCTTCCCTCACCGCTTTTTTTCATCTTATTCTATTTTATTCTTCATACTCTTACTTCACGCTCGCTAACCACTTTCCCGCACAGCAGCACCTTCACCTCCGCCTTTACCAACGCCACCTAACCCGCCACCGCCGTCTCGCTCATTCCACCCGCGCAGATCCACACAATAGCGGGAGCGCGAGTTTTTGGTGCGGTGGAATTGTTCGTGAGGTGAGTGCGTGTTCTTTATGTTTTTTTAGGGGAGTGGGAGTGGAGGACGCGCCTTTGTCGCGCCGATTGGACTTGAGGGCCGCGCGCGCAGGTGTCGGGACTGGGGTCGGTGGGAAGCGATGTCGGTGTGCACGGCCTACATGGGGACGTCCTGCGTGCTGCGCCATCGACTGCGCGATGCGTGCGCAGACCTTGCCCGGTATCCTCATTCTCCCTTCTTCTTACTCTACTTTTTACTTCTTACTTTCTTTACTGACGCAAATTCCTATAGGCTCTTCCCCTCCCAAGGTCGCCTCCTCCGATTCTTCAAGGCGGGCGCGGGCTGCGGCAAGGTGGGTGCTTTCTAAAAAAAGAACTCTTTGCTGGACGTGAAGAAGGGGACGAGACAGCGGGGAGGGAAGCGCGCGAGGGGGAGGGGAGTGCTGGGGCGTGCGCGTGGGAGTGCTGGGGGCGTGCGCGTGGGAGGGGAGAGGATCGAAGCGCGTCGTCGTGCGAGGGCAATGTGTGGATTGGGGAGGATTGGGTTGTGCGACACGACCCGTCGCATGTGTGGACGCGCCAATGACCCTCCTTGACTTTGCCGCGTCGCGCCATCTTGTAGACGCGTTCTTCAAGCCGTTTCTCAGCGGGAATTTTATTTACGGTGCTGGTCGTGCCCGCCGTACCCGATTGGACGTGTAGACCTTGCGTTTCGACTAGGCTGTGTGGCTGTGCATTCAATTTCCCCCCCTTCTTCTGTCGCGGGCATTCCTTGCGTCTTCTTCTTTCTTCATTATTTCACTCTATTCTAGCATTCCGAATGATCGTTGATCCTCCTGTTTCACTTCTAGATCTAAACTCATGGCGGACCACGCACCCACACCCACACCCGTTCGATCGCGGCGGTGGACCCAAGCAACCCGACAGCGGGAGCGGGAGCGTGAGTAACGGGGGAACCAGAGCGGGGGAAGCGACGGGGGGAGAAGAGGAGAAGGAGATGTGAGCCCGGGCGAAGTGGTGGGAACAGGTAAAGAGGGAGGCTGGGATAAGGGAATGGGCCGAAGGTCGACTCGGTGTCGGGTGCGCACCACGCGGCGTACTCGGCCTCGGTTTCTCCCGCAGGGACAGAGAATGGGAATGGGAGGAGCACGAGCACGAGTACGCCTCTCGTACAAGGGGAAAAGGGAGGAGCGAGAGGCAAGGGTGGAAGGGGAGCGGGAGAGGGAGAGGAAGATGGATGAAGTGAGCACAGAGCGGCGGCGGCGTTTACTCCGGGGTCGCGCGCATGACGGGCAGAATTCGTTCGCACTTGCGGGGACAGATACGCGACGGGCAGCACGGGCACCACCAAGCGAGCGGGCAGGGCGGGCAGAGTCAGCACCCGGCGCCAACACTCGTTATTCCGCGTTTCTCGTCCGCGACGTCGATCCCGCAGGTGCAGGCGCATCGTGGACATTCGTACCGCCTCCGCCTATTCTACATCGCCCAACGAGGGCAACTTGGAATAAGAGGACTTCACCTCTACCTCCACCGCGTCCTCCGCCTCGGCATCGTACTGCACCAACAACTCGTCGTCCTCTTCGGAAGCGTGAGCAGGGGCGGTACGCCTGGTTATCCGAGCCTCACCGAGTATCCGCGTAGTGCCGGGCCCCACTCGCAGACTCGCGTTTGCCGTTGCAGCGCTGCGCGTTCCGCAGCGCGAACCCGAATGCAGGCGGTATTGGGGGAAGTGAGAGTGTGAGTGTGGTAGGGACGCCGCTGGAGGATTCGGCGCGATGTCGCTCTCGAGTGGCGGACTTGGCGCGAATCCCTCCCTGAAATCAGGACGCGCCCACGTCCGGTGTTCTGTGCTGGGCCGTCTTCCCCGTTGGGGACATTTAGCGCGAGTGCGAGTGGTGCCAGGACGACGCACACGTTCACGCCGTACGTGGACGCGGGCGAGGGCGGACAATTTACGCTTCAGAAGGAGGAGGGACGAAGGAGGAGGGACGAAGGAGGAGGGACCCGGCGCGGTGAGCGTGGTACGTGAATTTGAGCGTGAACGTGGACGCGTCGGGTACGGCGGAGCGGGCGATGGAATGATGCGACCCCGTTTACTGTTGTCGGTGCGCGCTCGACCCCCGCGCAAGCGCAGTACAAGTACGTGCCGTCGCCGCAGCGCCGCTGCATCTTCATCTTCGATTATCTGCATGGGCATGGGCATGGGTCGCCTTAGGCAACACGCGCACTCGACGACGAGCCTGCATCCGTCGCCGTGCGGACGGTATTCGCGTGGGGGCACTCCGCCGCCTGCATGCTGCCCTTCTGCTTCCTTATCTTCGTCGACGATGAGCACGGCGATGGTGACTTTGGGTGATGGGGATGGCGGATACACGGGCAGCCAGTACCTGCATGCACATGCACAGACACTGACGTTGACGGCGCGGTGGGATTATGCGAACGCGGCGGGAGCGGGGGCGGGGCATAGCGGAGTTGCGCAGCAACGCAGCTGCAGGTGGGTTTACTCTTCTTTTCTAATTTCTTCCTTGTGTGATTCTTTCTTCTGTCCGGATTGTCCTGGTTTTACGTGTACTACGGGTGCTGACGATGCTTTCTTTTATTCTTTGCAGGACCACGGCCTCATGTCCTCGCCGCCCGTGCCGTCGGTCTCGTCGGGGATTCATCGGCGGAGTTTTATTCACACGCGGCAGAACGGAGTGGCTACACCACTTATTGAAGTAGTTTACAGCTCCTCATTCAATGAAGATTATTATTACGACACGAATGATATGAATTGGTATGGCTGTCAGTGTCAGCTGGCTGTCACAGTCTGAGTGCCACACGTGCTGTCGACTACTTAAAGGCTCAAAGTGAGCCAGCCACACGTGTCTCTCTTCCTCTCATCCTTGTCTTTTGTGTCGAATACACTCTTCGTGCTACGATCCCAAGTTTACTGCAGCAATCTATCCTCTTTGGTTACTTCTGTCTTATATGTGCTCTTGACACCAGCTGACATGTATAGTCAGAATGGACATTCCTCACCTACCCAAAGGGCTCCACCTCACCATGCACGGTGCGAGATTACAGTGATTATCATGCCAACATTAGTATTTATTTGACCCAGGAGGCACAGGAGGTGATGGTGGACAGGGTGGTGGACAAGGTGGTCAAGGAGGTGTTGGCCAGGGTCCCATTCTAAACCTTAATTATGGCGACAAGGAAGAAGAACGCAAAAGAATCATCAACTGGCTCTCACCTATCAATTTTTTTCTACGACATGCAGCAATCTCAGAGATGAGGGAGAAAGGAACTGGTGAATGGTTGCTTGAACATTCTCTCTTCAAAAAATGGGAATCTAGTCTTGGAAGCACTCTTTGGTGCCATGGAATTCGCATGTGATTCATCATCCTTGTGGCCTCCATAATAACTGAAATTTTCAGCTGGTGCCGGGAAAACAGTTCTTGTGTGGGCTCATTCTTTAGCTTGAGTGGGTGCTAATGATCATGACAATTTTAGATCACTGGTTGTGAACTATCTTAGCACCCAATCCAAAGGCAGAAATACTGGTGTTGCTTGCATTTATCTAAACCACAAGGAAATCAACAACCAAACACCATCCAGGCTTCTCGCAGGTCTCTGGCGACAGCTTATACTTCATCGGAATATTGGCCCCATTGCAGAGAAATTATACGAGGAACACGGACAGAAGGGCACTGTACCATCTCTGGAAGAAGTTGTCAGTGTGCTCAACTCGAGCATTGAGGAGTTTTCACAGGTCTTTATCATTGTTGATGCCATGGATGAATACCCTGATTTTCAGCGGAAAATTCTACTCAAGCAGCTAGCAGCGACAGACAGCAATGTGAACCTGATGATAACTTCAAGGCCAAATATTCCTGCAGATACATCCTCCTTTCCAAATCTTGAAACACTCGATATTCAGGCAGCACAAGGGGATATTCAGGCATATATCAATGCACAGATCGAGTCCTCTACATACTTGCCCAAGCATATTCAGAGAAAGCCTGAGTTGCGAGAGGAAATTCTTACAAAAGTCATTGACACTGCAGATGGGATGTGAGTGACGAGAATTTGTGGTTTGAACACAGAACTGAAACCAACTTCGACCAGGTTTCTTCTGGCCAAGCTTTATATGCAATTCCTCAGCACAAAAAACACAATTGGGCATGTTCGAGAAGCATTGAAACAACCACCAAAGAACCTTTATGAAAGCTATCAGACTGCAATGGAGCAGATTGAAGCACAGAATGAGGATAACAAGAAGACAGCTTGCTCCACCCTCATTTGGGTTGCTAATGCAAAGCGGCCGTTGACAGTATCTGAATTAACCGTAGCTCTAGCCATCAAGCCAGGTTCACGGAGCCTGGATGAGGACTATCTCCTGGACATTGAGACTGTTCTTGCTGTCTGTGCTGGGCTTGTCGTCGTTGACAAGCAGTCTTCTGTGGTGCGACTTGTCCACTACACCACACAGCAATATCTGGACAGCATTCAGGCTGAGAAATTCCCAGATGCACAAACAGAGATAACACGCACTCTGCTGACACTTCTTGGCTTTGATGGATATCCAACTTCATCCTGGAAGCTAAGGAAATTACCCCCTTTGGTAGAGTATTCACAGTATTGCCTTGCACATGCCGCTGGAAAGCCTGAAGTTCAACTCAGAGAAATTCTTCTCCAATTTCTTGGTCAGGCTTCTCAATGGATGCAAATAATGAATCAGAGGCAGAGATATAGGTGGGAGACAAAGTGGGATTCCAGCCCATGGAACTACCCAAATCAGCTGTCAAATTATTCTGCATTGTGGATGGCAGCAGCCGCAAACCTTGTGGAAACTACAAAGATTTTGCTGGAGGCGACCCCTTCCCTGCGGGATCCAAAGGACTCAGGGATCATTGTGGCATCATACTATGGCCATGCAAAGATTGTCAGCCTTCTCCTTGAAAAAGGTGTTAATGTCAATGCAGCTAGTGCAGAGGGGAATGTATTGTATGCTGCTGCTCGTAAAGGCCATACAGAGATTGTCAGCACACTTCTTGAACAGGGTGCGAATGTCAATGCAGAAGGAGGAAAATATGGGAGCCCATTGCAGGTGGCTGCTGCTCGAGGCAACACTGCAATTGTGAGGATCCTATTAGAAAAGGGTGCTAATGTCAATGCAGCAGGGGGACAATATGAGGGTGCATTGCAGGCTGCTGCACATAAAGGCCACATCGAGAGTGTTGACATCCTTCTTGAAAAGGGTGCTGATGTCAATGCAGCAGGGGGGGAATTTGGGAGCTCATTGAAGGCTGCTGCTGCTTATGGTCGCACCAAGATTGTTGACACCCTTCTCAAAAAGGGTGCTGATGTCAATGCAGTGGAGGGGGAATATGGGACTGCATTGCAGGCCGCCGCTCGTGGAGGCCACACTGAGATTGTTAACACCCTTCTCAAAAAGGGTGCTAACATTAATGCACCAGGTGGATTCTATGGGGGTGCACTGCATGCTGCCGCTCATGAAGGCTACACCAAGATTGTTGACATCCTTCTCGAAAAAGGTGCTAACATCAATGCAGCAGGTGGATTCTATGGGAGTGCATTGCAGGCTGCCGCTGCTAAAGACCACAGCAAGATTGTCAGTATGCTTCTTCAAAAGGGTACTGATGTCAATGCAGCTGGGGGAGACTATGGGAGTGCATTGCAGGTGGCTGCTGCTCGAGGCAATACCGCAATTGTGAGGATCCTCCTAGAAAAGGGTGCTGATGTCAATGCAGCAGGGGGAAAAGATGAGAGTGCATTGTACTCTGCTGCTGTTTATGGCTACACCCAGATTGTTGGAATCCTTCTCCAAAACGGTGCTGATGCCAATGCAGAGGGGGGATACTATAGGAGTTCATTGCACGCTGCTGCTGCTAAAGGCCATGCTAAGATTGTTGACATCCTTCTTGAACAGGGTGCTGATGTCGATGGGGCAGGGGGAGAATATGGGAGCCCATTGCAGACTGCTGCTGCTGGAGGCTACACCAAGATTGTTGACATCCTTCTCGAAAAAGGTGCTAACATCAATGCAGCAGGTGGATTCTATGGGAGCGCATTGCAGGCTGTCGCTGGTAACGGCCACACCGAGATTGCAAGCATGCTTCTCAAACAGGGTGCCGATGTCAATACAGAAGGGGGATATTATGGGAACCCCTTGCAGGCTGCTGCAGCTCGAGGCCACACAGAGATTGTCAATATCCTTCTTAAACAGGGTGCTGATGTTAATGGGGCAGGGGGAGAATATGGGAGCTCATTGCAGGCTGCTACTGCTTGGCGCCACACTGAGATTGTTGACATCCTTCTTGAAAAGGGTGCTGATGTCAATGCAGCAGGGGGGGAATTTGGGAGCTCATTGAAGGCTGCTGCTGCTTATGGTCGCACTAAGATTGTTGACACCCTTCTCAAAAAGGGTGCTGATGTCAATGCAGTGGAGGGAGAATATGGGACTGCATTGCAGGCCGCTGCTCGTGGAGGCCACACTGAGATTGTTAACACCCTTCTCAAAAAGGGTGCTGATATCAATGCAGCAGGAGGAGAATATCAGAGTGCATTGCAGGCTGCCGCTGCTAAAGGCCACACTGAGATTGTTAACATCCTTCTTGAAAAGGGTGCTAATGTCAATGCAGCTGGAGGATATTATGGGAGTGCATCACAAGCCGCTGCTGCTAAGGGACACACCAAGATTGTCAGCCTCCTTCTCGAAAAAGGTGCTGACATCAATGCAGCAGGGGGAAAATATGGGAGCTCATTGCAGGCAGCCACTGTTAGAGGCCACACGGAGATTGTCAACATACTTCTTGAGAATGGTGCTGATGTCAATGCAGCTGGGGGAGAACATGGAAGTGCATTACAAGCTGCTGTTGCTGAAGGTTACACCAGGATTGTTGGCATGCTCCTCCAAAACGGTGCTCAGCTTCCAGCCTCAGTAGAAAATGCACAATAGTGAGTGTTAAACTGATTGTGAATCACTATATTCCCTTTCATATACCCATCTATCAGGTGTTGAATGTTTTCTGTGCAACCCTAGAACTCGAGTTGTATTTCTACAGGTTCATGTTCTGATCGGGCTCTGTTTGAATGAATGTGTTTACTTCTCAGCTGTTGCTCCTCACTTGCGGTGATAAGAATAAGTTGCTGTGCAGCCACATCTTCACTCAACTATTATTGCCTTCAACAAAGTCCATGAAGGAAGGGATTTAGATCCCAGTGGCATTATCTGGATGTCTCTAGCTATGGCGGTCACTTTGTACATTTATTATTGGGGGTTTTTTTCCCATTTTTAGGCCTTTTTTTCGTGTCTTCCATGCTTTCATACTTTTCTTTTTTCATGTACCTTTCTTTTTCATTCCAGCCATACTTTTCTTTTCTGAAGGGTCTGACCAACGGTTTATTGTAGGATTGGATTCAACTTTACATTCTTTTAGTTGAAAGTGAGAAGTGTAGTTTTATTTTGGTGAAGTGGCTGTGCCAGTCGACCAGCCGGCCTTGACGGCCTTCATTGGCAGCATATGTTCCCCAACTTGGACTCACAAGGTCTATGTCCAAACCATTTGTAAGATGGAGAGCGTGGGAACCCAGCACCCTCATGTGAGCTGTGACAAACGTGATGTGACATTCCAAATCTTAGGTCGAAGAAAAAAAAATTGAATAAATCGGTGCAAAAAATGGATTTCATAGAGGAAAAAAAAACTATGTATGTACAGACTCTTTCATCAATGTGACTGCATTATAAGGCAGCATCCTATGGCTCTTGTATGTCTTCTGTAGATAACCTAAATCCTTCCCAGTACAGCCAAGATAATAAGCTGAGATAAATCAGGCTGCTCTATTGGAAAACCGAAGAATAACCAATTGAGGGACTTCATCCAGACATCTTTTGACATTTGCTTCCATCTCCTCAATATTCTGGGTGCTGGGGGACTTTCGATACTTGAATTTTGCTGCACCCCAGTACATTTCAATAAAATTGAGTTCGCAGTGGTATTTATGATAGAAGTCACAAATATGACCACGGCTTTCAACAAGTTCCTGAAGTGCAGATTTCTGATTGATAAAGTCTGGCTGATTGAATAGAGTTCTACGGCAGCAACAGCTGGTTGCTTCTGCATCACATTGAAACCTGGACACTGAGCTAACAGGCCGTTATGAAACAGCCCCCGCTCTTCCAAAATTTGCTGCATGCCCTTGAACCATCCAGGCATTTCTGGATGATTGTCAGGATAATAGAATTGCTGATGAGCTCCTCCAGGTAATGTTCCTGGTCGCATTTTGGGTGATTGGCCCCATGTCTTGCTGGGTCCCTTGGGCATCTTTCTGGCTGAGAGCGCATCTGCTGCACGCTTCTGATGACTAGGAGCATTATCAAAGGGAAATAGACCGACTGTTCCTCCTGGTATTTCGCTGGCCACTTTGGCTTCAAAAATGTCAATTGCTTGTGAAATATGTGGCAACAGTTCCTTGTTGGTAAAATATCCATCTCAATTTTTTCCTGCATGGGAAAGAAGCTGAGCCTCTTTTTCACCATGAACCAGTCGTCCCCATTCAGGTATCAGAAAATTAGAAACCATAATAGATTGGCCTTGGCCTTTGGCTTCTGGCTTTGCTTTGAATGAAGCATGAATCCATCCGATCTTATTTCGATCATTTCCAAAAAATGTAGATTCATCATAAGTGGCCACAATCAGACGATATGGTTTCCCATCTGGACAAGTACCACCGGGCAGACCAATACAAACACCATCATTATTGAACTTGGCAATTCTTGGTTCATATTCTTCAATCCATCTTTTCACAAATGCCATGCAATATTTAACAACATCATCGCGCTCATAGCCATCCACATACATTCCATTTTTCCTTCTGCCAAATCTGTAGTCAAGAGTTTTCAACCAGCGATGCGCAGTCCAGACAGAAATGGTGCGCTCTTGGAGAGGAACACCTTTCTCTTCCAATATTGCTTCCATTTCTGTAGAAGCCACATAATCAACAATTGTGTTCGCTCGAAAGTGACCATCTTTCTCAGCCACTGCCTGTAGATGCAATTTAATAGCCAAGGAGAAGTCTTCATCATCAAGGAAGCGAAGATGGATAACGACCAATTTTATGCAAGGGAAGTTGGCCTGTAGAAAGGTATGTATGCAGCCAGTCTCGAATTCTGCGGGCAAGATGGCCTCCATGCCCTTGAGATTCTGCCACAATCATTGAAGCTTGTCTCCAGGTATATGAAAGCAAAGGATTGAGATACAATTTCAATGTCCCCATCATCCCATGAATTCGCCCTCTGAAAACAAGATCATGCTCTTTTTTCTTTGTTTCAAGCTCAAGCTGATTGGCTGCATGCTGTAAAGCAGGGAAGTTGCGAAAAGTGAGCTGATTCAGTGCATTCTCAGCAAGACTCTCAGGACTGTTGTCGGTTGGAGGAGAGTTGTTAGAAATTGCTTCAAGCAATTTCTTGAGATGAACATGAGCCAAATTCACGGGATCCATGAAGGTTTCCACAGCAGGGGAAGAATCAATGATCACAGGAGAAGGTGACTGTAAAAACATGAGTCTCATTAAAGAATGGAAAATTTTACAACTGACTGCAATATTTGCAGAATCTTCAGCAACTACATCTGCACTTGAATCACTCTCAGAGTCTGAGGAAATCTCTGTGATTTCATTGCTGGTTGAGGATTCTGAAGGTTTCTTTCTTGCATCTCCAAAGAGAGTTTGTATGTTTGAGTAGCCCTGATTCCTCAACTTGACCTCAGCCTTTTTCTGGCGCCAAAGAGTTTGCCTAGAATGTCCTGTGTAAATTCCTCTCTTTCTTTTTCTTGCTCAAGAAAAAGTTCTGCTTTCTCTGCAGTTTTCTGAGCATTGACCAGAAATTCCCAAAAAGAATCCACAGCAGCTGCAGAATTGAGTTCCATATCCTCTTCATCTGCATTATTTTCCTGCAGTTCTGTGCATTCCACATCGGGAAGTTCATCTCCAAGCAAAAGATCCCATGAGCTAAGAGTGTCATCCAGAGAGGCTACATCCAATTCTGAGAAGGTTTGAGCTGGGGAGTCCAATCCCGAAGAGATCTGAGCCAGGTCATCTGGAATAGGGGTACTAGTCTGTGATCTCTTCAAAGTGAGAGCTGCTGTGGCCTTGGAAAGGTTGTTCTGCCTAGCTTTCTTGCTTTTACTGGCTTTGGGCATGGTGCAGATGGAGGGGAGAGGAGAGGACCAAAAATGCGACTCCAATGAGGCTGCAACAATGCTCGGGTGAGGCGCCGGGATGTCCGGACCGATCACATGATTGATTACATAATTATTCCAAATATTCAGGTTTCATTTACCAAAACTGTGCCAAATGTACGGAAAAGGCTATAGAAACACAGTTTCCCAAAAAGGAAAAAAGTGCTTATAACTTTGGAATAAATGTCTTTTTGAAGATTCTGCTTCCTAGGAAGTGATAACATGGTCAATTAACACCTTTCCTAGCAACCATAATTTTTTTTAAAAAGTTCCTGATATAGTTATAACAGCGTGACAGAATGGCTTATGTAAGGGTGCTAGGTTCCCATGCTCTCCACCTTAAGAGCGTCTCAAGCAGATGCCAGAACCTAGATACAGTAACAGTAGCGACACTTGCTGTGGCTCAGGAAGAAACCAAACCTTAACGCCAAAGCATTCTATCAAGGTCAGCCATCAAATCTGATTAACCCCACTCTAGGGGCAAAGTTCAAACCACTCACTTGCTTTGAAAGTTGTGATTCACATGTCATAGAATAGTGGTATTGAGCTTAAAATGGGAAAGAAAAAACAAAGGATTGAAAATTGAAAAAAAAAAAAAAAAAAGTATGGTACAACAAAAAAAAAACTTCGGAAACTCAAAAAACACAAAAAAAGGCATAAAATGTGCAAAAAAAAACCCCAAATAATAAATGTACAAAGTGACCGCCATATCTAACTGCCCTTTTACTTCCATTAATTTCATTGCACACCATTTCAATTGATTAGTCCATTGTATTGTGTATACCTGAATTTTCAAGTTGAACCAATTATGTAAAGACAATCACTGGTTTTTCACCTTAAATTTCACTGGAAATAGTGGTAAAAAATGTTTAAATTTTTCAGTTACTTTTCCAGTGAAAAATGTTTGAAAAACTACTGGAATTTATAGTGAAAATTTGGGTCAGGAAGTTACCCGACTAGTCGGGAAGAGCGCTGACGGCTCGGAGTAACACAACACCACAGGAGCAAGGGTGAGCGTACTACTCGCGCTACAGCGGGAGAGGAGCGAGAGGAAGAGAAGTCGGAGAGAACCCAGAGGCAATGTGGGACAGGCAATGCAACTCAATTATTAAACTGAAGAACAGAATGTACTCTAAGGCTATTAAATAGTAGTTCTAGTATAGTGGTGGAAATATCCAGTGTTATCGGATGGGGAGCATGTGGACTCAACAACAAAGTAAAGTCCAAATATGGAAGTCTAGTATTGTAAGTATCAAAGAAGCCCAGGGGCTGAGAGGCGAACATGAGGCTGGGTAAATGGCCAACACTCAGCAGACCAGCCTCGCGGTGAACCCAACCTCGGAAGATAACCCGAGGACCTTCCGACGCCTCGGAAAGTTCCCGAGCTTCCTCGCATCGGCCGACCGATTAAGCCGATACACGGACATAACACTAGGCCTGAGCACACCCTTATTGTCGCGACGATGAGTGGGGCATGAACTGGTCTTCAGCGGAATTTTATAAGTCCTTTTATACTAGTTGGGGGAAAGAGATGAGGTAAAGTAAAATGAGTCCAAACCTAGGTCATGTGACTGCCTTTGGGTAGCTGACCGGGTCCATTCGTGCTCTAGGCTTGCCAGACAATCAGCTAGCTGACCATCTTGGGGGCCCAGTATGGGTATATTTCCTATTCTGTCCAGCTGTACAGCTCCCGAACTCTCTGAATTTGCAAACACCACCGGAAGACCAATTCCCCGGCACTGCCTGCTCACCAATCCTCTCTCTTTCCCTGTTGCTGCATGGACTGAACATCTCATCCAGACATAGTGCCATCTTATCTAGAAAACATCTCTTGGATTTGTTTACTGCAGCTAGCTGCCTGCGAACATGTTGTGTTGATCACCTGATCTGTCAAAAGTTCTAGAGTGTAGCACGAGTATCGAATATCACAAATATTCATGCTGAGCCATTCGCAAATTGTAAATATTTGTATTCGTGAATTGAAGTGGCAGTGCTATTCGTGCGAATGTGAATATCAGGTTTTGGAGAAGTTGATATTCGCGAATATTCGTCGGGTAATCCTTGCTTAATCACTGTAGAATACTGTAGTATTTTAATCAAATGTTCAAGTGACGGGTGATAGAGGGTGGTAAACTGAACAAATTTAGTGCATGTAACGGCATCATTCCAGGTTTTTGGGCTCAAATAGGGGTAAAAAATGTCAAAAGATGTCAGCTGGCACTTGCCGGCTATCCATTTATGGTAATTTTGGGTGATTGCCGAGGAATGAACACCAAGCCGAGTGAACACCTGTGGTGACAGGTGATATGGCATGAACATTTGGTCAAAATAGTACAGTAGAGCAACCTCAGATCAGGGACTCTGACAGGGAGTTTATTGTTGAAGATGACAGCTCATAGTTCAGTAGCTGAAATTGAACTCTATGCATAGTATTCATGAATAACTCACAACTAATGAGTATTCAAACTTGCTGAATGTGAATAGTTGCCACTTACGAGTATTCGCGAATACTGCTTACTAATCAACGAATATTCGCCATCAATACTTGTACGAATGTGAATATCACTTCTCCAACTTTGATGAATATTCATATTTGTGCTTCACTCTAGTCAAAACGCAGATCCTCTTGCTGCCAGTTTCTCCTAACCGTTGCTATCTCCGACTAGTCTGATAAACTCTATGCTAGCGCTGAACTATTGCAGAACCGTGGTTCCTAGCCCTGAGTGACCATGGTATCCATCCACTAGCTGTTCCTATGTTTCCCTCTTTACACTAGCTAGTAACCCTTGTTACCCTGTGCTCTCTGGAAGTCGTCTATTGTTCCGCTAGCCCACACTACGAGGTACTAGACCATAGTAGTCCTCCTTAATGCATGTGCCCCCCTAGTGTAACCCTTATTCATGCGCCTAGCACTAAGTTTGCACTACGATCAGCAGCCGGAGCTCACTCTGACCCTCCTTTGTACCACCAAACAGAGTCCTAGTAAAAAGCTAGCTTGAAGCATAGTATGCCTTGCAAGAACTAGTGCTAAAAATTGTAAAAAGCAGCTAGATGCGGTACATTAGTGTTGCACCGTTTCATTAACCTGAACAAACCTTCAACTCAACTCGACACTGCTACCCTCTGATCACTCACACTGAGACTCGAGTAAGCACCCCCTTTCCTTCCTGCACTCACCCACTATACCCCCACGTCCAATGTGTGTGGGTGATTGAGTTGGATTTCATTGAAAATAAGCCCTACCGTGACCTAGACTCGAGAACTTAAAGGCCTTGAAGACCCGAGGGCCCTCAAAATGATGCAACGGCGGGGATTTAAATAAAATCAAGGATTCAACAAAGTAAAGAGAATCGGTGCATTACGTGCGTACTGTCTATGTTTTAATTTGATTCAACCTCATCTTGCGCAGGTGAATGTAGTTTAATTTGTATTCTCGGCGTAGATTGGCTATTTACACTAAGTGACCAAAAAGAATGACCAATGGGTTTTCTTACCAGTACTCAACCAAAATGAGGTATTTCGATGTAGAACAAAGTGTGAGAGCATTGAGACGATCGAGAGGAACATTTTGAGCATCTTGGCCGCATCAAAAAACGTTAATCGGCCATCAAACAGGTCAGAATACCAAAATTGGGTTTTTAGGCTCGGGAACCGTTGAAAGCTTTCTAAATTATCCAGATTAAAGTTCAGGGGTCGAAGTGCTGTGGGAGCTGCAAACTGGCCATTTTACCTCAAAATCGGCAGTTTCCGCCGAATTCGGCCAAAATCACCGGTTTGCGGCTGTTGTAGTGTGTTATTGCCTGTATATTTTTGCATGGCTCAATTTGCAAAACCCATGAAAGCATCCTAAGCTCCAAACCGGGAGAAGAAATTCACCTCTGAAAAAATACTGAAGGAGTTGAAAATTGTCAGATTTCGAGTTTTGTCGTTTTAAGCGCAGCATGATCCTGGATCAATTGGTTTGGTCCAACAGCCGAAATATTTGTCTGGTCCTCGTGACTGGTGCCATGTCTTCTTCCATGCAGAAATATGCTTCCTATGTGCTGTAATAGTCTGAACACACATCAATCCTTCTTGTTGGTCACTTAGTGTAAATAAGTAAGTGGGATTGGATTCAGCTTGAGTTCGGGGGAAAGGTACTTGGCGCGACGGACGGAATTAACTGCGGTTCCATAGTTTGGAATGGAGGGAAGGAAGGGACGGCAACCGGGAAGGTTAGTTCCCCGGATAAAACAACGGGATTGTCAATGAGTGCAGTGCTTACTTGGCCAAACTGAACGCGGTGCTGCTGCTGAATTCCATGCGGTTGAATAGCAGAGAGTTGGGTGAAACACAACGAAATGAAGGTCAGGAGAGGAATGACTGTAACAATATTAATTGAAAGCAGACCTCCTCACTCCGGATAGGTTTGAGTCCGTGCAGACTGGTTGAGGGATTCAAGTTTTTCAGCACAATTTACTGTGAAAAATGTTGTTCGTTTTTCAGACATTTTTCACCAAAAAAAAAATAGGTAAAAAATTCAAACTTTTGTCACCACTTTTTGTCTTTCTTTTGAATTTTTCACCTCGAGCTCAAAAAATAGTGAAATGACTTGAATTTTTTACTTGCTTTTTTGGTGAAAAATGTCTGAAAAACAAACACCATTTTTTAACCAGTGACAATCAATGCTAAAATTGGTTGGGTTGAAGTTGAAATTGGAGTCCGCAATTGTGTGTTGCAGTGCTCACTCAGTAAAGGAAAGAATTCCGATGCAGCAATACCCCAGGTGTTCCATTTGAACCAGTGTTGAATTGAATTTGTTGGATGCAAGATAAGTCAGTACCACGCAACTCTGAATGAATGTAAACAAGTTTGAGGCAACTCACCGACTTCGAGATTATGGGAATCAAACCAATGGTTGAAGGCCTTTGAGGCGAGGGCCGTAACTCGAATGGCTGTGAAATTCGAAGTGAGTTCAATGGGAGAGAGGAAATGAAACTTCAAAGACTCAGCGAAGTTTGATACAAGAATGACTGAATCAAGGGGGAATCGGGATTAAAATTTCGGACGTGGGGAGGGGGGGGGGAGTCTGGCCAAGGGCCAAAAAAAACTTCTCTCTATAAGGTATAGGAGGAAAGAAAAAGGCTGGGAGAGGTATGGGAGAGCTACTAGTGAGTGTTAAACACATAAATTTACTTCCCATTCACCTCAGACGGCATTGAAATACTGGTTCTAGCCAAGTTCAACCCAAAGTGGTTCGTGGGTGGGGTCAGAAATATTCTGCAGGTCTACTTAAAGCCTTTGTAGCACTTGAGATAGGATTGTAAGTGCCTTAAACATTGAAATTGAGTGGTTAGTAGTTGGCTGACACAGGTTTAGTAGGCGGCGGGAAGTCCGGAGAGACCGGCCCGGTGCTCGGGGCGGGAAACACCTTTCCTATATAGAAGGATGGGGGGGAGGGGGTCCAACCAAGGTTGAAAAAGAATTATCAACCCCACATCCGATTTTCGAATCCCGATTCCCCCTTGGACTGAACGGCGTCAAAGCTCGAGGCCAAGGAGCAAGGATCTAGGCGAATGCATCAGCCTTTCGACATTTTGGTTGCCGGTTGTTTGACGTTGTCAGGTTGCCGCAACCTCACAACATCAAAGTGCATAAAATTCCCGCTCAGCATGATGAAGAATGGCGTCAGAAACAAGGTTAGATGGAAGCTGGAGACTCAAATACATCTCCCATGTAGTCAATTTCCCGGTGCAGCTTTCAACAAAAAAGATATTGCCCTTCGATCGGGTCGAACTCGCGAGGTTGTTCAGCAGAATTACATAGGGTTGCAAGGTTGCAGGTTGCGTCGAGGTTGCGCCGATTTTGGTGGGGGTTGTGAGGTTGTACAACCTGACAACCTGACAAGTCAAAAGTCTGATGTGAAAGGTTAGTTAAACGTTCAATCGAGCCAAAAATTGAAGAGTACTTACGTCGAACGAATTGGTTGAACCGGGGTCGCTTGATGACTTCAACTTCATTCTACTAAACAATAATGATCAGTCTCACTCCAGAACATCTCAACGACAGAATAAACATCCCTCCCGCCGAAATCCATGGTAAACCTGAGCGCCAAACCCATCCCCGCAATACCCGATGACAAGTTGTACTGGAAGAATCAAGGAATGTACCAATGAGATAGGATACTACATACCTATTCGGCGTTGGAGGAAGGTTTTAATAACCCGTTCCACCAGATGCCCTGAACGGTATTCAGTGCGCATCGTTCTACCGACTTGTGTGTGCAAGCCTCTACTTCCACCGTGCTGGCTGCGCAGGTTCACCCCACCGCCTTTCACTCTCTCTTCCTCCCACTGTATTCCTTGTTCCTTCGATCATTTTTGTTCTCCTGCATTTTTCTCCAGCACTAACACGCTCTCAAAACCCCACAGCTCTCCCAATGAGCCAAAATCCTCTGATACACCCTAATTCTTGGTTTTGTGTGCACCGGGGAATGCTTATTTGGATTGGGTGAGTTTCGTTTCTCAGTACCTGCACTTTGCATCATTTTTTCGTATCGGTGAGAAGGGTTTACGTGGAGGGGAGGAGGTGTTAGCACGGCGCTTTTGGACGCCTAGAGCTGTGTGAGTGTGGGCGCGGGCACTGCTGAAACGTTTTTGAACACCGCGTCGCAGGTGCGGGCGCCTTTTGTTTGTGAGAGATGTAGCCGGTGTGCGGAGGCCAGGATTGCGCATATGTTCTTTGCCAGGTGCGAGCGTGGAGGCCTTTCTTGGGCGCGCGAATGCGGGGGCGACGTTCGCGTCCGTGCGTTCGTCATTTTCGGTGCAGACGGCTACGTTGTAGGGGCGCAGACAATCATTCCTTTCTTTACTCTTCTATTCTCCCTTTTTTTTTTTTTTTTTTTCTTTTTTGGTGGTACGATATCAACAATAAACAACTAACAATTGGCTAGCCTTTAGGGTTGCGTAAGGGATAGAGGCCCCAGTGGGGGCCTCCAAGGTAAGAGAAAATAACCACCGCCCAGGGAATGCTTTTATGCACGAGGCGGTATGCGACAGTGTGGGACTCAAGAGCACTATCGTCCCCTACCCCTCCTCTTCTATTCTCTTCCCATTCCCCGTCTCCACTCCTTGCCCTACCGTATTTTTATTTCTTTCATTTTATCTTATCGTATTTGTGCTCTTACCGCGTGCTCGCTAACCAACTCTCCCGCACAGCGGCATCTCCAGCAACGTCTCCACCTTCACCAACGCCACCTGGGCCCATGGGTGCCATCTCAATCATCCCGCTCAGCGCAGATACCCCCGTAGCAATGGAGCGAGTTTTCGATGCGGCGTGATTGGTGAGGTGAGTGCATCTTCTTCCTTGTTTTTGAGAGGAGTGAATGAGGGGCGCTTTTGTGGCGCCGACTGGACTTCGGCGGCGCTAGCAAGTGTGGTCATTCGGTGTTCGCGTGGGCGAGCTGGGGACTGGGTCGGAGATACACGCTACCTGCGCCCGCACTACGCACCGACACTGCACTTAGAGCCTGTACGGCTGCCAGATACTGGATCTTTGATGGGCAGTATCTTCCTTTTTGAGTAGTCCAGGATCTTTCCGTCACTACACCGCAATATCAGTCACATCCCATCCTCCCGCTCATCGTTCTCGATGACGCCGACGTTGACACCGAAGTCTTGAGATATTCCACTTCTTTTGTATTGGGGATCAAACATGTTTGCTTGTAATATTACATCCGATTCTTCAAAATTCCACACAGTTTTATGTGCTTAGAGTGTTGAGGGCGGGGGGGCGGCCAGCGCTAAAAGGCGGGACCGCGACCGACAGCAAACACGACTGATTGAGGCGGATGCCGCAATGTCACACGGAACAAGCCGATATCTCAAAAAGGAAGATACTAGCCATCAGCGATCCAGTATCTGGCAGCCGTACAGGCTCTTATCTTCGCGATGTGGTCGTTCGCAGGGGACGTGGGGACGTGCTGTGTGATGCGCCACCAACTGCGTGATGCGTGCGCAGACCTTGCCCACCATTCTCGTTCTCCCTTCTTCTTACTCTACTTTTACTTCCTTTGCTGACGCAATCCCCTATAGCTTCTTCCTCTCTCAAAAAGAAAAATACCAAGACTGGGACCGCCTCCGGGTGATCGACACATGGGCGCGGACTGCGGAAAGGTGGGTGCTTATTTTTATTCCTTTCTGGATCTGGGAAGACAGATCTTTTTTTGGAGAGAGGATGGGGGGAGGCGAGTTCGGGGATGCGGGCGCTGGTGCAGGGGGGAACGCGTACGTCGACTTAGCGGCGCGTGTTTCGGTGTCGTGCGTCCTCGTGTGGAGAGGGTGGGAAGTCGGAGTGCAGAGAGTTTAGATCCGCACCGCCCTGACTGCACATGTTTTTTATGCGTTTTCCTGGTGCAAGCGTCGCCTGCGGCGCTCGACGTCCCCAGCGAACCTAGTTTGACACGTCATCTTGCCACTAGGACTCAATGCGCTTCGTTTTGGGGCCTCGCGTGGCTGTGCCTGTGGCACCTTCGATTCTTTTTTTCTCTTTTTTGTTGTGGATAGTCCTTGCATCTTCTTTCTTTCATCTGTCCTATTCTAGCATTGATGATCGTTGACCTTCCCCCTGTTTCACTTCTAGATCTAAGGTCACGGCGGACCATCCACCCACACTCACGGCCATTTCATCACGGCGGCGGACCCAAGCAGCCCGACAGAGAGAACGGTAACAACAGCAGCAGGGGAACGGGAGCAGAGGGAGCAGTGTGGGGAGAAGAGGAGGGTAAGTGTTAGTCCTGGGCGGAGGCGCCATCAGACTTTTGACACGTCAGATTGTCAGGTTGTACAACCTCACAACCCCCACCAAAATCGGCGCAACCTCGACGCAACCTACAACCTTGCAACCCTATGTAATTCTGCTGAACAACCTCGCGAGTTCGACCCAATCGAAGGGCAATATCTTTTTTGTTGAAAGCTGCACCGGGAAATTGACTACATGGGAGATGTATTTGAGTCTCCAGCTTCCATCTAACCTTGTTTCTGAAGCCATTCTTCATCATGCTGAGCGGGAATTTTATGCACTTTGATGTTGTGAGGTTGCGGCAACCTGACAACATCAAACAACCGGCAACCAAAATGTCGAAAGGCTGATGGCGGGAGCGCAGAGGGAGAGGCGATGGGGATACAGGGATGGAGATTGATACGGGGATGGGGATGGAGGTCGACACATGCCACCGTGGCGACAGGTGCGAACGCGGAAAAGCGTGACGGACAGAGCGGGCCAAGGAGCGGCACACGGGGGAGCAAGTGCCGGGCGGCAGCGGTGTTTATTCTGAGGTCTTACCGCCCACCTGTGGAGGGAAGCATCCATTGGCTATATAGGCAAATACATGGGCTATATAGGTGCAGTAGTTACAGCTCTTCGCCTTGTCGCAGTCAATGGAAATACTGTATTTTTACGTTCAAATCGACAGGGGGTGTGATGCGTGACCCGTTTTAGCTATTCGACAATTTGATATGGGCCGAAGTTTTGCCTGATACCTCAAAAATTTCAACAAATTTTGACATTCAAACCGAAAATTTGGTCTTTTTCACACTTTTTGAGTAGTTCGGGGACCCGCGTGACCGCTTGGAGGTTCGATAGAGGCCCGAGTGACGCGTGACCTCGACAAAAATTCGGCATCGACATGGGGGTGCGTGACACGTGACTGTCGATTTGAACGAAAAAATACAGTATTATTATTATTGCTACGACATGAATGGTATGGGCTGTCAGCTGGCTGTCAATCACCGAGTACGCGCTGTCGACTATTTGAAGTTTTAAAATTAAAGGCTCAAAGTGAGGGAGCCACACGTGTCTCTCTTCCTCTTATCTTTGTCTTTTGTCGAATTCGTGCTACGATCCAAGTCTACTGCAGCAATCTATCCTCTTTGGTTGGTTCTGTCTTACATGTGCCTTTGGCACCGGCTGACATGTATTGTCGATAGTCAGAATAGTGATGCTCAGGGCCCGGCTTCAAGCCCGAAGCCCGCCAGGCCAGGCCCGTTCAAGCCCAAGCCCGGCCGGGCCCGGAGGCGGGCCTAAGCGGGCTTCGGGCTTGGGCTTCAGTTTTTTCAGGCCCAAGCCCAGGGCTCAAGCCCGGGCTTGGGTATCACATATAAAGGTGAGCTTCCTTTGAGTTCAGACACGGAAATTTGTTCGATTGAGGGCCCACTCTTTACAAGTGAACCAAAAAATGCATTTGGGGTCGAACCCTGCGTTAGAACCGGGTGAAAACCCTAATGTAAACCCCAATTCAGAATGGCCGAAAAGGGAATTGTGGTTGAAATGGCTGAAAACGGCGTGAGGAGGTAAGTAAATGTGTTTTAGAGTATTAAATTCACGTTAGCTGTCCCATAGACTGAAAGATTATAGGGTTAGATCAGCCTCCACGACTCTGTAAGTCTACCTCTCAAGCCCGGGCCTGAGCCCGGGCTTCGGGCTTGGCTTGGGCCTGAGCGGGCTTGGGCTTGGGCTTGAGAAATCTCAGGCCCGGGCCCACTCAAGCCAGGCCCAAGCCCGGGCTTCCAGGCCGAGCCGGGCCCGGAACATCACTAAGTCAGAATGGACATTCCTCTTTTACCCAGAGGACTGCACCTTACCATGCATGGTGCGAGATAAATTGATTATCATGTCAACATTAATATTCATTTGATCCAGGAGGCACAGGAGGTGATGATGGACAGGGTGGTGGACAAGGTGGTCAAGGAGGTGTTGGCCAGAGTCCCATTCTGAACCTCAATTCTGGCGACAAGGAAGATGAACACCAAAAAATCATTAATTGGCTCTCACCTATAAATTTCTTCTTACGACATGCAGCTATTTCAGACATGCAGGAGAAAGGCACTGGTGGATGGCTGCTTGAACATCTTGTCTTCAAAAAATGGGAATCTGGTCTTCGAACCACTCTTTGGTGCCATGGAATTCGTATGTGATTTATCACCCTCATCCCTTTCGCGGTAACCCAATTTGAAATTTCCAGCCGGTGCTGGGAAAACAGTCCTTGTGTGGGTTCATTATCTACATTAAGTGGGTGCTAATAATCATAACAATTTTACATCAATAGTTCTAAACCATCTTGGCACCCAATCGAAAGGTAGAAATACCGGTATTACTTGCATTTATCTGAACCACAAGGAGGCCGACAACCAAACACCACCTAGGCTTCTTGCAGGTCTATGGCGACAGCTTGTACTTCATCGGGATATCGGCCCCATTGCAGAGGACTTATGCAAGCAACATCAAGAGAAGGGCACTACACCATCTCTGGAAGAAGTTTTCAATCTGCTCAGCTCTAGCATCAAGGATTTTTCACAGGTGTTCATCATTATTGATACCTTGGATGAATATCCCGAGTTTCAAAGGGAAATTTTACTTCAACGACCAGCAGCAATGGGCAGCAATGTGAACTTTATACTTACTTCACGGCCAAATATCCCTTTGGAATCTGTATTATTCCCCAACGTTGAAAGACTAGATATTCAAGCAATGGAAGATGATCTTCGAAAATATATTGATGCACAGATTGAATTGTCACCACGCCTGCGTGGGCGTACAGCAAAGCAATCTGGGTTACGAGAAGAGATCCATTCAAGGATCAACAGTCAAACTGTGGATAGCATGTGAGTCATAATATTTTGCCAATATGAAAAATAACCCACATAAAGTTGCCTAGGCTCCTTCTTGCCAAGCTTTATATTCAGTCTCTCAGTACAAAGACCACCATCAAGGCTGTTCGAGAAGCCATGAAGAAACTACCAAACAGCCTCGATGATAGCTATGCCATAGCAATGCAGCGGATAGATAATCAGACAGAAGAAGACAGAAAGACAGCTCATTCCACCCTCATTTGGGTTGCTAATGCCAAGCAACCATTGAATGTCTCCGAGATAACAACAGCACTGGCCATTGAGCCTGAGGACCGGCGGGTTGACAAAGACAATGTCCTG
The DNA here is from genome assembly GCA_029378385.1 of Mycena metata. NCBI lineage: Eukaryota > Fungi > Basidiomycota > Agaricomycetes > Agaricales > Mycenaceae > Mycena > Mycena metata. The sequence continues at coordinate 25,271 of JARKIB010000309.1, forward strand.
GACATCCAGGTCATTCTTTCTGTCTGTGCTGGGCTTGTCATTATGGACAAGGAGTCGTTTGTAGTGCGACTTGTCCACTACACCACACAGGAATATTTGGACAGAATCATGGCTGAGAAATTTCCAGATGCACAAACAGAGATAACACACACACTGCTCACATTCCTCCTTTGATGGATATCCACATTCCTCTTGGAACCTGTGGAATTTACCCCCCCTAGCCAAGTATTCACAGTATTCCCTTGCACATGCTGCTGGACAGCCTGAAGTTCAACTCAGAGAACTTCTTCTCAATTTCCTTAATCGGGCTTCTGAGTGGATGAACACAATGAATGGTGGATATCTTTCAGAGTGAAATTCTGTGCCATGGAATTATTCACCTTTGCCATTACAACCCTCAGCACTGTGGTTCACGGCAGCTGCAAACCTTGTGGAAACTACAAGGTTTCTGCTGGAGGGGGAATCTTTACCACAGGATTCAAAGGATCCAGCGATCATTGTGGCATCATACTATACCCATGAAAAGATTGTCAGCCTCCTTCTTGAAAAGGGTACAGACATTAATGCAGGCTCATTGCAGGTTGCTGTCGGTGAGGGCTACACCAAAATTGTCCACATCCTTCTTGAAAAGGGTGCTGACATCAATGCAGCAGGGGGTACTATGTATGGGAGCACATTGGAGGCTGCTGCTGGTGGAGGCCACACTGACATTGTTGGTGTCCCTCTTGGAAAGGGTGCTGATGTCAGTGCACCACGGGGACCCCATGGGAGTGCATTGCAGGCTGCTGCTGCTAAAGGCTACACCGAGATTGTTGAGATCCTTCTTGAAAAGGGGGTTGACATCAATGCAGGAGGGGGATATTATGGGAAATGATATGGGAGTGCATTGCAGGCTGCCGCTGCTGAAGGCCACATGGAGATTGTTGACATCCTTCTTGAAAAGGGGGCTGACATCAATGCAGCAGGGGGGTACTATGGGAGCGCATTGGAGGCTGCTGCTGGTGGAGGCTGCACTGAGATTACTGACATCCCTGTTGAAAAGGAAGCTGGCATCAATGTGGCAGGAGGATATTATGGGAGACAATATGGGAGCACATTGCAGGCTGCTGCTGCTGAAGGCCACATCAAGATTGTTGGCATCCTTCTCAAAAGGGAGGCTGATGTCAATGCAGCAGGTGGATTCCGTGGAAATGTATTACAGGCTGCAGCTGCCCGAGGCAACATGCAAATTGTGAACATCCTCCTCACAAAAGGTGCTGATTTCAATGCAGCAGGAGGAGAATATCACAGTGCATTTCATGCTGCCACTGCTAAAGGCCACACCAAGATTGTTAACATCCTTCTCGAAAAGGGTGCTGATGTCCATGTAGCAGGAGGGTATTATGGGAGCACATTGCAGGCGGCTACTGTTAGAGGTCACATGGAGATTATTAACACCCTTCTCAAAAATGGTGCTGATGTCAATGCAGTGGGGGGATACTATGGGAGCACATTGCAGACTGCTGCTGCTAGAGGCCACACGGAGATTGTCAATATCCTTCTTGAAAAGGGTGCCAACATCAATGCAGCAGGGGGAGAGTATGGGAGTCCATTGCAGGCTGCTGCTGCTGAAGGCCACACTGAAATTGTTGGTATACTTCTCGAAAAGGGTGCTGATGTCAATGCAGCACACCAGTAAATGTGCGCATTTGTCTTTAGTGTCTTACATCTTTCAAGAGCATCTTTGGGCATCTTTGTCTTGGGATCAACATCTTGTGTCTTGAGAAACACGTCTTTCAACATCTTGCATCTTTGGTATCAAATCTTTGATCTTTGGATAAACTTCTTCTTTTGGTCAGATATTTCCCGATAATAAAGTCGTGAGTTCGGTTCTGATTGCTGCTCATTAGCACCTGACGTACCTCTCAAAGTAATGAGGAGTAGCTGCACTCGGAACCAGTGCAAAAAATGTCGTGATGGCTCCAAATCTGAAATGAGGTAAGTGTTTCAAACTCCGCTGATGGTCCGTGCGCGATCAACGATCGCGCAATCACACGTGGATGTTTGTTGATCCCCAGGTTCCTTTCTCTTCCCCGTCCACTACTCCCAGCGCTCACCTCCCTTGTCCGGCAACACACAGGAAGTACGAAGCTGCGGGACACCACACCAGCACTTCAAGTCGCAGGCCCCCCCGAGTCGCCACCCACCTGCGGCTGGGTATCAGCACGACCTTTCGTCAAGATCGGACACCACAATCCCAAGGTCAACCGTCGTGCACCAAACCACCGTGTCGTCAAACCATCATAACCCAAGCCCCCCAGCGTCCCATGCCGACAGGAACTACCGCGCTCGACATCGAGCTCTGAGCGTGGTCTCAAGACAAGCCCGCTGCGCCTCAAATTCCGTGTCATGCCCTCGTGCTGGCAGCAACCGTCGTGTGTCAAATAATACTCAACCCAATCCCACCGCCACCGGAACCACCACGCTCCTCATCGAGCTCCGCCGCTGATATGGTCTCGAGCCAAGTGCTGCCCACCTGCAAGCCTCGCCGTCGCTTCCTCAATCTCTGTACCTGGCCCTCAAGTCATCCATTACTTCAAGACCTCAAATAGTGCTATTCTCAAGTTTCACTTCCTCGCGCAGGTCCGTTCCTCAACGCTTTCCTCTTGTGCCTCAAACCAGTCTTTCTCTGCATCCCGTCGCCTCTGGTTCCCGCTATGCAATGCCTTTTCAATCGCAGCATCGCGCCGTAGCCCTTCCAAGGCAAGCGAGGTCATGGTTCGTGTGAGTGCCCCATTCCGTGTCCGACCTTCCGAGATAACATGGTATCAGTCAGATCTACCGCGGTCTTATGTCTTTTAAGCAGTCCTTACTCTGTATACAGTACTAGAACATCCAAATACATGCCTCTTTGTGATTCTTTTTGTCTGTCTTAAGCATCTTTCAGGTGGAACTTGAACAAGAGCATGGTCGTCTTTGGCATCTTTGACAAGACAAAGATCTTTCCCAAGAAAGGGGAATCTACTTGGGAAAGACGCGACGTCTTGGCCCAAAATGCATCTTTCATGTCTTTCGCGTCTTGTCCAAGACGTGAAAGACGTGAAAGACGAATGTGCACATTTACTGATGCAGGGGGAGAATATGGGAGCACATTGCAGGCTGCTGCTGCTGGGGGTCACCCCGAGATTATTGGCATTGTTCTTCAACAAGGTGCTGATGTCAATGCAGCAGGGGGAAAATATGGGAGCTCATTGCAGGCAGCTGCTGTTAGAGGCCACACGGCGATTGTCAATATCCTTCTTAAAAAGGGTGCTGACATCAATGTAGCAGGGGGAAAATATGGGAGCACATTGTAGGCTGCTGCTGCTTGGGGCTGCACTGAGATTGTTGACCTGCTCCTTGAACGAGGTGCTCATTTTTCGGACTCAGAGGAAGATGCACAATAGTAAGTGTTAGACTGATTGTGAATCACTATATTGCCTCTCATACACCTGTCTATCAGGTGTTGAATGTTTGCTGTGCAACCTTGTAATTACAGTTGTATTTTGGCAGGTTCATGCTGTGATTGGTCCCTGTTTGTGTAACGGGGTTACATCTTACACACCCCTATCTTCTACTCAACCGGTTCCCCTTTAGTTATTACATACTGTTTGTATTAGTTATAAAGTACAGGTGTCACACCATGTGAAAAGACAACTAACCTTTCACCAAAAGCTAATCCTCTGACTTGCTATATTAATAGATCTTGGATTGACTTAGCTCATTGATTGTCTAAGTTCTCAATTCACACTCACTACAATTTGAATGAAAATATTTATTGCTCAGTTGTTGCACCTCACTTGCAGTGGTGAGAATACTAACTCAATTATTAGTGCCTTCAACAAAGACCGTGAGGGAAGAGGTTTAAATCCTCCTGGCAGCATTATCTGGATGTTTCTAGCTGTCCTTTTATATGAGATTTTGTTGTTGTTGTTAATTCTGACTTAGATGTCGTAGTCCACAGTTTTTGAGCATACCACAGTCTTTAGTCTTTAGTCTGACCCAGGACCAAGGTGTGAGATCCTGGTTCTTGATCTCAAGTTAGAAGTAAATTTGATCCCCGGAACGTCGGCAACACGGCGGCATTGATGTTTCCACATATTAGAAAGTGTGTTTTCGGTGAATGGCAGGGAGCCCGGATTTTCATGGTTGATACCTACTTTGATCTTCAGCAGGCATGAAACCACTCACTTCAGAGTGATATTTTTACTCCTGATACCCAAGATTGAAAATCCACAAGCATGGGAATATTGAGCTAGTAGTTCAAAAAAATCTAAAAGTTCATGTGCTCGGCCAGAACTCACTCCAAATGGAAACTATCTGTGTTTTTACTCATGCCCGACAAGGACAATCAACAACCGTGAGAACTTTCAGCAGTTAGGGGGTCCAAAAATTCGAAAGTTCATACACTCAGGCGGATGGGGGGCCGGAATCCAGGTCCAGCCCTGGAAGAGGCATCTGGGAAGACCAGGAACATATTCTGCATCCCACTCTGACTGAAAAGTGGCAAATTGAGGGCAGCCAACCTATCAGAAAATTATATTCTTGATACTGTACGAGCCTGTATGGGAGCAACGGTCACGGTAACGGGAGCCCAGTTGCGTCACTTGTTTTTGGCGGGGTCACGGTCACGACGAGGCTCGTTGCCTTGAATTTATCGTGACACCGCACGAAAAAAGTTGAAAAATTCCTCTACGCTTGAAAACACCTAAAATAAGGGAGAAACTAAGAGTTTAGTGCCCCAACAGCAGTCAAGTGCACAAACATCCATAATACCCAAATGATACCTGGACAGTTGCTGCGCAAATTTATTTCTTGTTACTTCTTTGGGCAACCATCATGCTCACGGTAGGTCGCGTTGCCTGAAAAAGAGGCAACGGTGTGTCACGGTCCCGGAGCCGTCGCTCCCATACAGGCTCGTACAGTATAATCATAATATAACACAATACACAGTGATATTATGAGATAATATGTTACAGATATGATACGGGCTGGAGGACCATGATATAATATTGTTATATTAGGGGCAGTCAGAGTAGAGGATTAAGGGAGGATTATGCATGGATTCTTTGAAGGATTATGGAATTTTAAATCCCAATAATCCTCCCATAATCCCCTCCATAATCCCTTCAATCTTGACCGCAGCTCAAAATCTTTGGATCACAGTTTGATTATGGAAATCCAGTTGAAGCTGGTTTTGCCCCATCATAATCCAGAATCCAACGATAATCCAGAATCCTTGCATAATCACCTCCGGAGGCGATTCGAGGATTTTGGTGATTGTCCCATGATAAAACAATTTGAGAATCCAACGAGAATCCTCGGGCATTGTAAGACTTCTGGAGCGCCTACAAAGGGGAAGTTGTCATATGCGTACCCTGGCGGGATATAAGGCGAATAAAGTGGTCGCCTGCTGGTGACCCCTCGAATCCGAGTGTTAGATGTAAGGATGAATGAGATAAGAGGAGGATATTTGTAATGTTTGTAGATCTATACGATCGGGCGTAAGTCGTGTAGTCGTAGTGTACCAGATGGTACAAAGGTGTTATAGTGCCGTGGAATTCGTATGTGATTCATCATCCTTGCAGGCTCCAGAGTAACCAACCGGAAATCTCCAGCCGGTGCTGGGAAAACAGTCCTTGTGTGGGTTCATTCTCTACATTGAGTGGGTGCTAATGATCATAATAATTTTAGGTCACTGGTCATGAACTATCTTAGCACCCAATCTAAAGGCAGAAATACTGGTGTTGCTTGCATTTATCTAAACCACAAGGAAGTCGACAACCAAACACCAACTAGGTGTCTTGCAGGTCTCTGGCGACAGCTTGTACTTCATCGGGATCAGCCCCATTGCAGAGGACTTATACAAGCAACATCAAGAGAAGAGCACTGCACCATTTCTGGAAGAAGTTTTCAATCTGCTCAGCTCTAGCATCAAGGTATGGTCGGCGGATTGGGCGCGGTTCAATTTTGATTTTGATGTTGATTTAACTGCCCATTGTTCGACCGGCCCGATCACTTTCACGGTCCTGTGTATGGTCGGCGGATTGGGCGCAGTTGGATCTGGATTTTGATGTTGATCCAACCGCCCATTGTTCGTTCGAGCCGACGGCTTTTGCGGTCCCGGGCTCCCCATCCTTCACGTGTCAGCTCATATTGTCTGTCACTTCGAGGGTCTGCTGATGTTCTTGCTACACCCGACTGCTCCTGAAAGTTACTTGTAACAAAAATTAACTCTATCCTGGCTTATAACCTTATGCCACTCAGGTATAAGTTGAAAAATAACAGTTATGAGGGGTCTCTATCTACCCCACAGTCCCTGCAGGAGAGTCCCAGATCTACAGCGAGTCTTCCGTTGTAATGTTGAATTCCAACACATCCTGGGTGCTCTGCGGTGTCAGTTTATGTCCCTATATTGATGACCTTCCTACTGCTTCCTGGGAGTCTTGATCTAAGTAAATTACGAACTGAGCGTCAGAGAGTAGCTAGCAGGTTCAGAAATTTGTAAGCATTCAGAAACACCCTAACCAACGGCTCGAGTCAACGGGCAGGGAAGATCCATAGGATGCGATTGAGGCACCTTCTGACAAATGATGAGGTCGGGGTGGCACATAAAACCTGGAAAGTAAAACATGATTGAATGTACTTCAGATATCAGGGCTCCCCTTCAGATACAGGGGCCCTGATATCTAGTTGCCCTGACCTAAAGAAAGGTGTTCACAATCGGGATGGTACTTGGGTGGCATAAGATTATATTCCAGGATAAATTTGATTTTGCACTCAGATAGTATTAGAATGGAGCAGGAACACCAACAGAGCCTGGGAGAAATGGCAGTTTCAGCAATAACACCGAGAACACAACTCAATACGTGAACACATAGGGGCGCAGGCAAGGCACAGGTATGGTCGGCGGATTGGGCGCGGTTCAATTTTGATTTTGATGTTGATTTAACTGCCCATTGTTCGACCGGCCCGATCACTTTCACGGTCCTGTGCCTTGCCTGCGCCCCTATGTGTTCACGTATTGAGTTGTGTTCTCGGTGTTATTGCTGAAACTGCCATTTCTCCCAGGCTCTGTTGGTGTTCCTGCTCCATTCTGGTTCTAGATCTACTGTCTCTGCCACACGTGAGTCGCAAGATCATTGTGAGTGATATTTCTCCTCAGTTCACCAAACATCCTTCTCAATAACCACTGCTCAAGTGTTGGTGGCCGTGAACCGCCTAAGTCACCATTTGCTTCATGACCTTTGAGCATGTTTGCTTGTTCAACTTGTTTAAGCCAACTCAATCACTTCTATTTGACTTAAGCAGCCTTCTCGCACGTCGAGGGGCTGAAGTTGGCTCAACTGACTCGTGATACTAGCATTACAGCCATTTGCAGAACTTAGGGCGCGGGCCGTTTTTTTTATATACACTTTTCAACGAGAATCATTATTGTGAGCTCAGTTCTTTTCTGTTTACCTTGAAAATATGCTCATTGTGTCCGCAATGCAAATGCGGAGGGCACCACGGTTCTCGTTTTTTCTGATGCCATCATAAATGCCTTATTGGGAACATATCAGTCTTGAACTTGTGGCATACTTTGTGTTATGGTCAGATTGACCTATAAATTTGAGACAACATCCTTGTGAGTATTAATAAGGGCTATGGATACCAGTATTTTGAATGTGTGCTTTATTTCACTGGTATTCTGCATTCTCATGGTGAGAGATATCTAAATACCTTATATATGAGAAAATAGATGTGATATAGAAAATACCGGTATTTCCGGCCATCTGTAATACACCAAAGAGTATCCTCTCAAATTTATACGTCAATCTGACCATAACACAGAGTATGCGACAAGTTCTGTACAAAAAGGCCGATATTTTCCCAATAAGGCCATTATGATGGCTTCAGGAAAAACAAGGACCGTGGTGCCCTCCACATTTGCATTGCGAACACAACGAGCATATTTCCAAGGCAAACAGGCAAGAACTGAGCTCACAATCATGATTCTCGTTGAAAAGTGTATAATAATAAAAAACAGCCTGCACCCTAAGTTCTGCAAATGGCTGTAAGGAAAATATTAGCCTTTTTGTACAAAATAATAATGGTGATGGGAACAAGTATCCAATTGACTTGAAAATTTGAGAGGATGGTCTTGGATGTATTACAGATGGCTGGAAATACCGGTATTTTATATATCACATCTATTTCTCATATACAAGGTATTCAGATATCCCTCACCATGAGAATGCAGAATACTGGTGAAATAAAGCACACATTCAAAATACTGGTATCCATAGCCCTTATTAATACTCACAAGGATGTTGTCTCAAATTTATAGGTCAATCTGACCATAACACAAAGTATGCCACAAGTTCAAGACTGATATGTTCCCAATAAGGCATTTATGATGGCATCAGAAAAAACGAGAACCGTGGTGCCCTCCGCATTTGCATTGCGGACACAATGAGCATATTTTCAAGGTAAACAGAAAAGAACTGAGCTCACAATAATGATTCTCGTTGAAAAGTGTATATAAAAAAAACGGCCCGCGCCCTAAGTTCTGCAAATGGCTGTAATGCTAGTATCACGAGTCAGTTGAGCCAACTTCAGCCCCTCGACGTGCGAGAAGGCTGCTTAAGTCAAATAGAAGTGATTGAGTTGGCTTAAACAAGTTGAACAAGCAAACATGCTCAAAGGTCATGAAGCAAATGGTGACTTAGGCGGTTCACGGCCACCAACACTTAAGCAGTGGTTATTGAGAAGGATGTTTGGTGAACTGAGGAGAAATATCACTCACAATGATCTTGCGACTCACGTGTGGCAGAGACAGTAGATCTAGAACCAGAATGCATGATGAGAGCTTGCTCGTACCAAGTCCTACGTGGCATGATATGTAGGTACCCGAAGTGTGGCTGGGTGTGGGCATTTTCGTCCTTCCAAACGGTTCAGCAGCACCGCGTGCATCCAGGAAAGAAACGGGAGGAGTAAATCAGGTTTGCGTGAACGGCGCAGGAAATCACAATTGCATCTGGGAAGTTGATGGAAGTGGCAACATGGCAGCCGAGAGAAGAAAGGCACCAAGTTGCCACTGACTCAGTTATCACACCAGGAAAAGGAAAATCTCTACAGACATAAAAAGGTTAGCAGAATGTATTGAATTAGGTAGCAAACTGAGTCAGCCCACAATGGCTTATTTCCTTACTGCGGTGGCCAGCGAGGTACCGGTGAGTTCGAGATTATGTTGGTTCGGGATGGGATGGGATGGGATGGGAGAAGAAAAAAACGTCAACATTGTTCAATAAGGTTCGGTCCTGCTGAGTTCAACTTGACGAGCAATGATGACAGTTGAACGAAAAGGGGAGGTGGATGATAGCTACCAGCAAGCGAAGGGCGCGGAGACAGCTCGTGCATATCAAGGAGGACGTGTGTGCATGCTGCACGACGAGCGCGGCCTCACCAGCACGCCGTTGTCGACACTGAATCCACTTGCAGAGCTGCAACGCCGCCTTGAAGTACTCGCGAAGGAACAGACACAGGACATTAACAGATTACATAGAACATTACTTAGACAACATACAGAGAAGCTTATAGAGGGTAGTAGGAAAGCGGACATTATGCAACATGCGGATTTTTCTACGAGGAGGTCAGTCAGACTTGGTCGACGAGGGAAGGGCGGGGAGGAAAGAACGGCAGGGGAAGTAAACGAAAGACATACCATACATTACAGCGCGGGCCTGGCGCTCGCGATACAGATCAGCGCATCAGTAGTCGCTGTCATACCCGCCCCCATACCCGCCGACCTGCCCGACCTCGAACTTGAGTGTGCACTTGAGGTTGTTCTTGGAGTAGTTGACCTCGAGGGAGCGGATGGTGACGTCGCAGCTGCCCTGCTTGATGGATTTGGATAGGCCGCCGCCGCCGCTGAAGAAACCGAAGCTCCGCTGAGGGATGCCTGCGGGAACAAACAAATGAGTCATCGGAACGAAGGGAGGGGAAATGCAGAAAGGAGAAAGGAGGAGGGAAGACGCAAGATGAGACTCACCCCCACGACTCCAGACATTGCCCTTGAGCGGTTTCAGCTCGTCGCCGAAGAAGTTCTGGATGTATGTCGCGTTGTTCTGCGCGCCGCAAGTCAGTAACCTTCGCGCAGAACCCAGCCACACGACTCACAAACTCGATAATAGTCACGACGCTCTTGGGCTTATTCTGCGGCGTCGGCTGGACGAGGTGACCCTTCCCACCAAAGAGCGTCTCAAACTCGGTCTGCTCGAACACCTCGTCAAACTTGATGGTCTTCACCGAGCCCTGGAATTTGACCGAGTCCGACTTGCACTCCTTTTTCAGGCTAATGGTTGTGAGAATGATATGTGAAGGATTTGCGTGTGGGACGCACTGGTCAAATATCTTCTTGACCTGCATCTTGCGTTTCTTCTCTTCGGCCTTGCTCGACGATGCGGCGGGGGCTGCGGAGGAGCTGGATGCCACAGCGGAAGCGCTAGCGGCCGTCTTGGCGCGTTTCGCGGGAGGTGTCGCTAGCTCATCTTCGAGCTAAGAAAAACGCGTCAACACGCGTTCCAAGGTGAAGAAGGCAGCCGCACCTGTATAATTCGGAGCCTCATTGCGTCGAGGACCTAAGAAACGCGTCAAAGCGCGAAAAAGAAGACGCGTCTTTTCGGTGGACTTACCGCGGGAGTGACAGGAATCGATGCGGCCAGATCCAGCTCATCTATCAACGCGTCAGATGGCGTCTAGAATGAGAACGCGGGACGCGTACCGCCGTTGACGAGCGTGATCGTGCGCTTTCTGCCTTTCGCGATTCCTTTGTCCAGCGCGTTCAGCAGGGTCGTCTGTCTGAGAGGCGCGTTCTCCTTCTGAGCCTCGAGCGTGGAGGGGGCAGGAAAGGGGATAGTCTGGACGGCGGACATTGCGCGAATAGATGTGTGGAGGAGAGAAAGAAGAGTCACGCCGCACGCGTTTGCACGTGCTTTTAAGCCGAGTGATTTGTTCGCACGGTCTCGTGTTGTAACTCCTTTCGTCGCCGTTTTCAACAAAGCCAAGTAATAATGCAAGAGGCGGAGAATCTGATGGCCAGAAGTATAAGAACTGGGCCCTTTACTTGTGTAGAAGCGGGACAATACGCGCCGTGTCCAAAAGTCAAGATTTTCGAGGTATCAACGGGTCCAACATTGGTTCAAGCTTCAACATCATGATGGGTTCATTGGATCGACGGAGGCTGCGGAGGAGAGGGTAGACTGCCCGAAATGAACGATGTCCATTGTCCGTACTTGAGAAGGCCCAAAGCGAACCGGCGTCTCCTTTTTTCGCCAATGCTTTTAACCTTATTTTCAGCCCCAGATTTTCTACGACCTTCATTCCCGTGAGCACTCTTCCATTAATCCAGCCACACTTGCAGGGAAGCCGTCGTGGCCCGGCCACGGAGGCCGCCCACTACATATATGCAATGGCAGGCGGGGGTTCGAATCCTCCCGACGGCATCTCAGAATCGTGAAGTGTATCAACTCTTTTTACGGTAAATAATCTACTCGCGAAGCTCAAAGTGGGAACGCCAAGAATCGGTTGATGTTCCCTAGATCTGGCCTTTTACGTACTGACCCGATAGGAAGTTCAACATACCGCACAGGCTTGTGTCACCCGGGACTTCACCTTTTCAACACCAAATTTCCTATGATACCGCTTGTGCCCCCGTAAACTCGCAGATCCAGGTGTAGTTTCAGGACAAGCCGTCATGGCCATGGAGGCCGCTCGCGACAGTATATGTTGCCCCTGGAAATATCGCAATGCGAGGCGGAGGTTCGAATCCTCCCGACAGCATGGCCTGTGCTTGATATATGCTTTTTTTTGGTACGTTAGTCCTGGAGGCAGCGGTGTGACTGCTCCCGAACGCGCTTTGTTTCGCGGCTAATTCATCCAATATTATGTCGAACGAATGGGCGGCGCTTGAAGCGGCATTATGCCGGCCGATCCATGCCTATCGACCGAGCTGTCGCTCCGGCGGCATGTCACTGTTGAGTTTCCGCCACAACGTGGCATCCCAAATCCAGTAATTTGATGGAGGCAGTGTCTGGCGGTGTTCGGCGGCTGACGAGTTTGTCGGCAAACAAACCACTCTCTACCTCTCCCCTCCTCCACCATGTCGTCGACTGGCCCTCCCTGCCCCTGCAACGTCCTTGTAGTCGGACTGCATTGTGCCCAAATTGTGCCTCAACATAGTTCTCCCCTCCCAATTCGTCCTACTAGTACCACGCGCCAAACCCTCGCCGGCTCTGAATCCCTGCGCTTGCCACACCCGCTCTCCTCAGCTACCCTGTCCTTGACTTTTCATCCCGAGTGCCTTGAAGTAGTATCTCGCCATGCTCATTGCTATTCTCGACTCTGTCGATGCCGGCTGGACTCGTCCATGTAAATTCGGCAATTTGTCCACTCTACTCATCATGTTAATAACGTACATATTATCCTGCTGCGTATTGTAACATCGCTGGCTTGCACCAAAGTACTTGGAAAGTACTTGATTTTGTGTGGATGAGACGCATGAGATGCAATGATTTTCTCCGTCCAGTTACAGTGTCCTGTTCAATGACCATTGTTGTGGAATCTCCTTTACCGTCAATGCTCGAATACACACAACATGTCGACTTGAAGTTATTTCGCCGACTTCTCGTTCAGCCACCGGCGGCATCTCGGCACGTCCGACACCGCCCCCAACAAATTACCCGATTTGGGATGCCACGTTGTGGCGGAATTGAAACAACTCCGGCATGTGCATGTTGAATTGATTTCGGCATGTTGACTGCAGTTTGCCAGAAATTTCCCGTCTCATCCAAACACCCATCGAGAGAGTCAGACCGTGGAAGTAGCACAGTAGAATAAATCCTTCACGATTGAAAAGTGGGAGTTCGATTCCTCTCACCGGCATGTGGTTAACTCGATGGAAAGTTTTTTACGAGTCCGAAACACATCACTCGGGGAGGGCGGCTCGGTAGCACGCGCCGTGTTCGGGAACGCATCATAAGCATCTTGTTGACTTCGGCTTTTGTGGAACCTTCCTTTGAGTCCTTTAACCTTCCAACCACGAAGAAGTTTTGTGCCACAATGTCGCAAAATTTCAACCGCGGTTTGTGGTTCGGTACTAGGTCAATCTCGGGTCACTGGCAGTCAGAGCGCGGCTCAGATCAACTCGTTCGGTACATGCCCACCCAGGGCTTGCCGTTTACCCAGAAGTCTAGAACCGACCCGCATATGCATCTTCTAATGATGTCTCCAGCTTGAGGAATTGGGTTCTAGCGCAACCGAGATGTCCAAGATTGAACAAGTCCCGGGAGGTCAAATTCGTCGGCGCCGTCGTCCGCCACTACGCTGCGACGTGCGTGCATACACACCATCGCATGTATTATGGTACAAAGGTCCACATTCATGAGAGGTAAACGAACATTACACTGATACATCAACTATTCCTCGGCGACCACCACGACAGCCTTCGCCTTGTTGGTCCCCTTCTGCACTGCCAGAATGACATCCCCAACCTTGTCTAACCCTTTCGTGACTTCCTCACTGTACTTGAGTTCCCCACTCGCAAGCTTCGCAGGGATGGTGTCATAAAATTCCTTGTAATACTTGGGAAAGATTCGGAAGACAAGGATGCCGTGGATGTGGAGGGTCTTTCCGACGACCATGCTCATGTTCTGCACTCGAAAATCAGCTCGGTTTATTATGGAGTTCAGTTCAAAAGGGACCTTGATAGGTGTGTGACCATTATTGTAACCTGCGATAGACCCGCATTCCTGCGCGCGAGCGTAAATAGTTGGCGGTGGTGCTTGTGCGAGACCAGAAAATACGCACGAGGAATCGAGCATCGATAGCAGCATGCTCGATGGCCGCGTCGAGAATATCTCCGCCAACGTTATCCCAAAAGCTGAGGGCGAGTGGGTGATAAAACGTGAAGGCGGAGGAAGGGAGCCACATACACATCAATAGGCCCCTCCTTCGCAAGGACCTCGCGGGTATCGGTGGTTTTGTAGTTGAACGCGACGTCAGCGCCGAGAGATTGCATGAACTTGACCTTTTCCTCGGATCCGGCCGAGGCAATTACTTTCATTCCAGCCTGCTTTGCGAGCTGGATGACCATACTACCGGCATAGTTAGGGGAATCGGAAAAAGTGTCAATTTTGCAATGCGTACGCGCCGACCGGCCCTAGGCACTTGTGAGTAATAGAGATGGTGAAAAGGGATGTATTTTTACCTGCGCCGGTAGTGACAAATGCAACCTCGCCCTGCAAGAACATGAAAAATATCACTTGGTTAGGGCACTTGGACGTACCGGCTTTGCGTTCGAGTATTCTTTCCACCCGGCGAACGCCGTCTGGCCTTTGATCCCACATCAGCCGTGAACAATGCTCCGAGAGTTGGCAAGGCGTACCAGGCATCCCGGCGGCGCCGACATATGCGGTCCAGGGAAGATTTGGGTGCTTCTCGAGGACTGTCGCAGAACCAAGGTCCTTCATCACGGCATATTCTTGGTGCGCTGCCGATATGTCAGGTTATTGGAATGACTGCTGGAAGAAAAATCACAAACAGATATACGGCCCGTATACGTACTTGCCTACTTCAACAGCGGGGTTATCAGAGCGAAGTACGCGACCAACTCCATGTCCATAGATGCTACCGGGAGGACGCGATGAGAAAGCTCCGAGGTTGGCACATGATCACTCACGGGGCACCGAGTTCGAATGGCGGCTGGATGATGGATTAGTTAGAAGTCACAATCTCAGGTTGACCATACAGCGTAGGATTTCTTCTCGGGCTTGCGCATTCTGCCTCGAAAGTACGGATCGACCGACAAGATGAGAGTTTTGATGAGGAAACCGCCATCTAGAGTGACCGTTTCGAGATCGATTGTTTGGGTCGTGTCATAGACCGTCGTCTCCCCAGGAATGGGGAAGTCTGTAGCATCTGAGTCAGAGTGGAAACTACATATACGCGATAAGGCGTTCGGATTCGATACGAACTTTCTGGGACTGAGTTGAAGAGAACGCGGGCGTTTTGAATGGGGGCCATTTGGCTCTGCTGAAGTCGGGAATGCCCTTATATATGACGCGATTCCCGATTTCTGCGGCTGACCAAGGGGCAAAGGCTGACTGAGCAGCTGTGAGCCTGTGGCTACGGTTTCGGAAGATAGTAGCCGGTTCGGATCAACCGTCGTTTAGTCGATCAGATTCCGAAGTACTCCTGAAGCACGTGCCATGTAGAAATCGCGTTTATCAGCGGATATTTGTCTATGTGAATAGATTGTGAATAGACACGCCATACATCGTCGCGGCGGCTTAGAAGAGACGATTAGTCTGGAGGGGATTGGTGATATTTAGTGATGTTCCGGGTCAGGGTTTGAGCCCGAGCCCGAGCCCGAGCCCGACCCGGTCAAGGTCGGGCTCAGGATTTTTGGGGCCTGCGACTGGGCTTGGTCCGGGCTCAATAATCACAACAGTGTTCAAGTCAAATTCGGGTGTTGGGTTGAAAATGAAAAATATTACATACCTGCATATAAAGTGAGTGTTATCTTTCCTTCATAGAACTTCGGTGAATGGGTCGGTGAATCATCATTCACCGGACTATACCTTAAGCCACATCGTAGTGTGACCGACCTCCATCTAGTCTCGATGTTCCCAGAGATTTGAGTGCTCAAAAAAACATCAGTGGATTGTTTCTGGGTGTCAAAAAATAATTGACCCTCGTACCAAGGTAACGTACAAGTAATATGCTCAAAATCTCAAGTTGAACCCTACAAACATGGTTACAAAAATATACTGATGGGCCCGGGCTTGAACCCGGGCCCTCAGGTAGGGTCGGGTTCAGGATATTTTATGAGCACAAGCCCCTCCCCGACTCAAGGCCGAGCTTTCAGTGAGATTGGGCAACACGATCACGTGAGTTTTCAAGTTCTCCAGTGAGTAGGACCGATGATTAGCCCAGCTAGGTCACATCCCAAAATCGGGCCTCCAAAAGATTTTGTCGGGACTTTGCATCCGTTGCTCGGGCAAAATTTTGTCGGGATTCTGACTATGACCTTCGAGGATTTTCTTTTTGTCGGGACTTTGGATCAGACCTCAAATTTGGGCGAAAATATGACATGAAGCATTAAAAAAATCGTATTAAATCGCCCCTCAACGCAATCGTCCTCCGGAAGCTCCAGGATGTGGATGTTCGCCTTCCCTTTCCTCTGTATCGTATTGAGACTCATGACCGCCTTTGCTAGCCCCTCCTTCTCCGCCATAGATCCTCCAATATTTTATACACCCGAGCCCCGATTTCGAGCCAGTTGTGGAACATTTTAACTGCCTCTTCCTTGGGCAGGAAAATTTCCCATTGCCTATCCACTCTTCAGGCACCCAATCTGTCGTAAATAGCTGATCTTCGTCTGCATTGTTCATGATTATGTCGTTCATTGTGCAGAAAGTTTCCGTGAGATTTGCTCAATGAGTACTATTAGCGACTGGGTACTGGGCCAGTCGGGGTAGTGGGCCACTTGGATAGTGCAGGTCGTATCTTGCGGAACTCCGTGGTTTGGTGTTCGGAGGATGGAGTGTGATGTCTGAGCTTGATGTAGACCAAATTTGGAGGCCAGGTGATGCGCTGATGAGAAGCTGTGCTCCGTTTGTTTCCGATAGGTGGGTGAGAAATCATCATTTCTTATCCCCAAGGGGATGCCGCCTTCTTCCTCCGCCCATTCCTCAGCCAATTCTCGGCCAATTCACGAGGTTGAGGGCTCGTTTTGCTGCCTCGACCTCAGGGGGTATTCTCGACATGCACTAGATACTAAAATAACCCCAGATTTTCCGTTATTCCCCTCAAGAATGGGAACACCTTTTTCGGGATGGCGCAAGACGAACCACTACATGGCGACCCACCTGACTCTTCCGTGAACTTAGCATTTGGTAGGCGTAATTGGTACATGGATTCCCACGACCGGCCACCTCCATTCCGTTCTCAACCCTTCAGCTTCGCGTTGACCGTGCATCATTTCATCAAAGCAGCCAATTTCGGTGCCGGAAACAAATGGATTTTGTTCGGAGGGTTACTGCTCTGGAGTGACCATTTAATGTACCTAGGTATGTGCTATTGCTTCCTATCTATCCCTCCAGCACTTTACTTTGCCCGATTTTGATTTCTTTGCTTTGTAGCGCGCGGGAATTTGCCGATACCCCAATTTCCCCCTTCTCCCCTTGGCGGAAGTGCCATAATTGTAACCCATGTACACCTTTTATTTGGGATTTACGTGTATAGAATCATGCATTCAAACCACCTGAGTGATTCTGAGTGCCTTAGGCTGCATGATACTTGCCTCAACAACTAATTTAGGCCGGTGGCTCACTACCCCGTTTATTGCCATTTTGGGGTACCCCCGAAAATAAATTCGCAGGCGGCTTAGAACACCACCCCAAAATTCCCGGAAATATTTCAACTCACTCCTGGGATCCTAGTACTTACTCAGGCATTCGAAATATGGGTACAGAGAGCATTGTATCGGCTGGCCAGAGGGTAAAGGTGCCAAGGTGGCCCAGTACTGGGTGACATATAGTATGAAGATGAGAAGGAAATTCTGTTTATTGGGTAGCACAAACTAATTACATTGTTCATCAATGTGGCTCGCTGGGGAGCGCCGAGGCCACCTCGCAAAATTTTACCCCTTCCGGTAATTGTCGGGACTTTGGCTACACCTTGACCGGAGACCCGTCCATTGTCAGGACTTTGACTCAGACATATTTAGAGGTCGGGCCAATTTGTCGGGACTTCGGCTCACACCTTGGCCGCCGAAATCTATCCAAAATTTTGTGAGGACTTTGGATCTGATCTAGCCGCGGTAATCATTGGTCCTCAGTGAGTCCCCTCGAGGCCGGGCAAATGAACCCGCCGCAGGTGGGAACGGCGTCAAGGTGGTCAGAGAAAGATAATTATTGGCATGCAGCTCCAAGGGAGAGTGTTCTGGCAGATGTGGAGTCGATAGCAACATTGGATTTGCCCTCCTCGTGAACCGTGACTATGTTGAGAAATTCACCGGGGTTTCGCGGCCAGAGTCGAAAAGATAACTGGGAGCAACCGATTAAGAGAAATTGAACCGTAGGAAATTTGTGGAGGGTTCCTGCCTTAACTTCGAAAGATAACTGGGACCATGTATTCGATATCGAGAAGGATGCCAACCAAAATGGAAGAGGTCTGGCGACGACCATTGAATGGAAAAAAAAGGAACTGGACAACGACTTGCAGCAGCGAGAACACTGGATTGAATCGGAAGAGAACACTGTCTTCAGTCGTCATGGACCCCAGAGGTAGGCACGGTCTATCGCGCGCAGAGCGCTGCTGCCCAATCTTTTTCGCAGCTGTGCTGAAGCAGCGGAAGGTCGCGCCGTTGCCCATTGTTGCCAAAACTGTTTATAAATGAGCAAAGGTCGATACTAGTTAGCATCCTGATAGATGCTTTCTAGCGTGCAGGAGTGTGTCTCACTGAGCATTGCTTCTTGTTCTGTAACCAACGACTCCTCTTGCCTTCAAAGCCTCGAAAATCATTTCTTGTGTATTTTTATTCCTTTGTACTATGCTCGATTCGTGAGAAGAATAATACCTTTCTACCTGTATCGTTTCGAGTACTTAACTGTAGCATACATGTAGAGGCACATGTGCGCCCGCATGTTGATCAATGGGATTGCCCGCGGTTGCACATCCCCCTCCTCCCGAACCTGAGGGGTACGAATTTCCATCATTAAAATGGAGAACCCAAACAGGAAGTGTCAGGGTAGGATACATTTGAGTCCGTTGGCATGGGATAATTATGCACCCTGAAAACGACAAAAGCAGCTATAGGGGCAACAGTCCGGATATGGCAAGATTACGGCATCCGTGAATGACAACGAACGCGAACAGTCACGTCTGTGACCGTTCCTCTGTCGTCCAGCTCTCGTCTCATCCATCCGCTATGAACCACCCACAGCTTGGGCCCATGGAATCCTCGAGTGTCAATACCACCACTGCTGGTGCGGTTCGCTTCCTCAGCGTGGCATCGACAGGATTTTTAGCCACTCTTCAGATAGCCTGATATCTTCGCTGGAACCTGTAGTGCAACAAAGACTCGATACCCTGGTTTGTATCGCAGACCTGCTTGGGATTGACGACCTCTCGTTCGCTAGGTGAGTGCTACGACAAATTGAAACGACCGACCGCAACGAGGATTTGAAGCTACGCGTCTTCCATCACACGGATATCCGCTCGGGAACAGGACGCGCAGCAAACGCTCAACAGACTTGAGTTGGTTGAGAGAGAACTTCAATGCCACCTGGCGGCAGTTGAGCAGGAGGAGGAATTAATTGAGAGGTGAGAACCCCATACGAGTCAAAACGCCTCTGAATTTCTTGCTGAGGACAGTTGGATCGAGCGGATTGGCACTGAGCATACGACCGCTGAGAGCACATCCACGATCCAAGGCCGACGGGAAACGCTTCTCAAGAAGGCCAAGGAGTATCGTGCTGCGCTAGATATCATCGTGGCCAAGGTTCCTCCCGTCCCTCATGCGACAACGTGCACTTATTTTCGCAAATGCAGACAAAACCTCCAGCAATCACATTTGCTGACCTAACTGCTCAGCAAGCCGCCAACGAGCAAACAGCAGCAGCAATTAAAGTAAAGCGGGCGCAAATCAAAGCCTTCAAGGGGCTGCCGCCGGTGGGTCCTTGCTTCAATTTGAACGGCCTCTGGCTAATTCCATGGTCTCCAGAACCTTGATCTTGCACGCCAACAGCTCAAGACAGCGCGCGCCGCGCAGATGGACTTGATACAGACCCGCGAGCGGCTCTTGGGGAAGATGGCGGCGAGCGTCGTGTAAATCCGTATTTCAAGTTCACACCTAAAGAGAAAGAAAGACTCGAAACTTGACGGAACAAATACATACAACTACATATCTCACAATGCGTACCACTAGTAGGCGCTCACCACGTGCTTGGCCTGCAGTCAGCCGACAAAATCAGTCCTTGAACAACAACCACCGCGAGGAAAAACAAGTACGCACCCGAATGTCTCGCCTGGGGCAAGTGCGTTGACGGGCGTCCCTCCACCCTCTGGCCCGTAATCTGCACCGAGGATAGGAACCTGCAAACAATTTAGTGCGATTTCTCCGGGTCGTGTACCGAAAGTCTTACCGTATTGCCCCACCAGGTGAGAATGTTGGTGGTCCCAATCTAATTGAGTGAGCAAGAGGCGAGTAAGTAGTTAGGAGTGATATTCACCGTTCCATTTTTCGGGAACTGGAGCGCAAAGAAGATGACAATGATACACACTGCGACACCAGAGTCGAGCGCGGCAGAGAGAACGTCTGCGGGAAAGTATAAGGAGGCCGTCAACAAGAAAATAGTGGTGTCTTCTTACAGTTGTACTTGGTCCACCTAGATGCGGCGGTGATTAATGCCCTATACACGCAAAGGGTGAAGGCGAGAACGAACCAAGCAAAGTGACGCCTCCGGATAACGTATTGGAAGATGAACCCGACGCCCCTAGATCAATTTGTGAGCTCAGTGAGTGGCACGGTTGGAAGGATACGTACGCCCAAGGAACGTAGTTGATGGCGGTAGCGGGCGGAATGAGTCCAGTTCCATTGAAGATAACGGGGCTATGGGACCGTTCAGTACTGACAAATGCAAGCCATCGTGGGGGCCTTACAAGCTAGGAGGATCACGGTTAGTTTTGCGAAGTGAGGTTAAACCTGCAAACTTACTTCACGTATTTCAGGAAGCTGTTCGGGTATCTCCTGTTGAGGGTCCAGGCGATAGCCGGTGCTGCGGCGCCAACCAAGAAAAAGAAGACCAATGCTACGCGATTTGATTCCGTTGAACGACGTAATTATTCGAAATGTTCAAAATCTTACGGCTGAGGAGGCCGTTAGATCATGCGAATGAAAGTTGCAGAAATACTTACTAGTACGTCTGTCCTCTTGAGAACATCAACCGCGGGCCGATGACACCTTTGAGGAGGTTTAGTGTGCTACAAGTACTCGTTATGATACTCCATACCCCACTGTGAAGCGATTTAGGATCAGGTGGACAACAAATTTCAAAGGGGTACGCACGATGATGCTAGCCGTTCCGAACACTTCGGTGCTGGGACAGATGAACCTGACATCAAGGTCAATATACTGGCGTCGCCCCGAACGCGCTAGTCCTCACCCGTCTTTTTGATTGGGAGCACAGAAGTCCCTAACGAAGATCAATAACCAGTTTTGTATCTCGGACCGCAACAAACATACTTGATGTTGGTGAACATCCAAGCCTGGACACCCAGCTGCACGGTACCAGCAATGATCGTCGCAACAACCTGACGGAGACCATTAACTCGAAGACAGGCTCGTACAGGACGAGATCTACGTACCTGACTCCAGAACATAGGCCGAGGAGGGATCTTCATGTAATGACCCAGTTTGAAGTCGGACGCAAATGTCAGCGCCTGCGCCATGGTGATGTAGCCCCAGGTCTTGAACATCATCATCGCCACTGGACGTCCAGGGAGCGCGTAACCGATGATCAGCTCCGTGATAACGTTCAGTCCGACCTGTTGATTCGTGATAGCTTGAATCATGCCGATGGGAATGACATAGGTGAACGCTGCACGGATTGTTAGCTACGGACTACACGGGCTCGGAGGGAGACCCACCGATGACGAGCGCGAGCACGAAAGCCCAGACGGGCATTTGTCTTGAAGGTTGATCAGTTTCGAATCGACACGTATGGGCTACACTCACGTAGGCCAAACTTCGATACTGATGATCCCGAGGACGAACATCGAGAGGAACAGGATTCCATACCACCACTCAGGAACTGGGCAGACCGTTAAATTTGCATTGACGATGAGACGATGGCCATCTTACCCTGAGGATATACCGACATCAACCGGGCGTGAATATCGGGCTGCTCGTGGAGTGCGCGACGCGATTGAACCCAGATCTGCTTTCTGAAGTAGAGGAAAGCATGCATCAGGGTAGCTGAAGAGCCGGACTGATTGAGTAATTCTGGCGAACCGAGAAAAGTCGCCGCTCACCCGTGATCGAGGCGAAGGAAAGCCCGTAGGATATCGCGAATGTTGTCCTTTGCATTGATGTTATATTGAGCAAACGGGGAAGCACAGGTGGAGTGAAACGTACGAAATGAACAATGGACTGTAATTGTGGTATGCCTCCAGATCGACGGTGTTGTCGGCCGTCAAGATGGCGGAGACGTTGTACGAATTCATTTGGTGGTCATACTGGCTCTCACAGTTAAGTTTTGAACCTTGCATGGAGAAGTTTATATACCGATGTCCTCGACGAAATTCTAACCCATGTGTCATTGATTTGAACTTTGGGCGGGCGGGCAACGACTCACGGCATGAACTTTCCGAACCAAGTGTTGGTGAACTGGCCTGGATTTAGTAGGTGTCGGATGTCATAGGGAAATTGTACACACATAAAGCACGGGCGTAAGGAACCCTGACGAAGAAGTCAGCAAAGGAATCTAGAACAAGAATATTGAACTCACAGAAGAAGAAAACGAAGCCTTTGCGCCCATTGTTAGTCCACTGCGAAGCAAGAGTAGAGCCAGGAAATACCTCCGAAGATGTTGGCTTCTGCCCACCCTGAAATAACGTCAGGAAGTGATCAGAGGGTTTGGAGATGAACGTTACAGGGTGTCGCCAGTGGAGATCCGATGTAGCTGGAAGCAGTGTTCAATGCGACGAGCGGGAGAGGAATGTAAAACGACATACGTGATCTGATTCCAGTCGAATGTGATCACGGACATACCCTAAGCAAGCGAGTCAGAAACAATGGACGAAACCGGTTCAAAGCTCAAACCATTCCATGGAAGTATCTTCAAATTAACGGTGAGCATGGAAACGCTGAGAACAGAGCAAGGAATCGCACCCAAAAAGTTGAGCGATGACTTCGAAAATTCCGTGAGACAGGAAAGTTGTTTAACCAATGAAAGAACGTTACCTGTATTGTTCGGTCTAATCCAGGTCACCCAGGAGAAGTACGACAGGGCTTGGACTGATCAGAGAACGATGTCTCAGTGTTGATTCCATAGAAGCGGGGTGATCTCTTACAGATAAATCCAGGGAAGAAGTCTATCCATGTCGAAGGCAGTTAGTAACGACGCAACAATGCCATATAACGCACGTACACCAGAAGAACGAGCCCAAGAACGCGTACAGGAAGAAGCGTTCACGGCTTAGACCTCCACGAGTTCCAATGCCGGCGTAGTACTGCGAATGAAGTGTGTTGAACAGGGCGCAGTTGACCAAGTTGGCGGGCCAGACTGGTCAGAGTAAGGGGCAGGGGACGGCCAATTGCCAGGGTCGACGTACTCATCGAAGGCGGTGCAACCAGGAAACGCCTCGCGATACCGCCAATGGAGAAGCCGATGAGCTGGGTAGACATCACGACAAACCTAGGAAATCATCAACATCAGAGCCGACGTTCCCCGCAGCCTTTCCCACCATTGATCTACGCCCACGTTAGTGAGAATAGCGAATCGTGAGAAAGAACTTACAACTGAAGTTATAAGTTTGATTATAATACACGCGCTGGACAGCGACTGCAGACCTGGCGGTTAGTTTGGAACCAGACGAGGATAGAAAATAGTACCGATATCTAGCACACGCTCTGTCAGCTTGTCTTTCTCGAAAACAGACTTGGCCGCCCACCTGTGGCATAAGCACTTCCGGCTCCCACGGAAGCCTGCCATTACTGGTCAACTATTTTTTTCGTGCCGATTCGAGCCTATGGGACGAACCATAATCTGCCGAGTATTTTTTTAGTTCAATTGCACACGTATCGGAAAGCGCATACCGTGATCAAAACGTGTTCCTTCACCGTGAAGGGTCCGGGATTGAGTTTGACGCCGAAGACGGTCCAGTTGGGAATGTATGCCGCTGCTGCCCGGCCGACGGGGAAGGACAGCAGTTGGGCGACGATTCCGGTAATGGTGACCGAGGGGAATCTGAAGAAGAACTGGTTCGTAACGTTATGAGGCGCAGTTGAAAGTTTTTTTCGACAACGCAACGTACGAATTGATTGAGACCCTGGGCGGAGCGAGGATGAATCAGTAGCAGCCCGCGTGACCACGAAAGGGAACGGACGGGAATTATGATCGCCCAAATAAGGCCAATGACCCAAGTACGGAAGGTGGTGACAGGCATCTCGGGGTCGTCTGAGTGGGACATATGAGTTTGCGTCAGCGAGTGGAGAGGGCGCGCTAACCTGTATTGGCCACAGCGGAGCGGACTTCTGGGTAAGGGCTTTCATCATCGAGGGCGACGAAGTGTTCCTTGTCCAAGTTGGGATCGTCAAATTGCGCTCCAGTCAGTGCCTAGTTGTGGTTGAATTAGCATAGAAGGGGCAAAAGCCACGAGCGGCGTACGGCAATGTTATCATCTGATATGCGGAAGGTCAGTACGGAGCAAATCGCCGCTATTTACAAGACTCACCAGCCAGAGCCTCAATGCCGCCGTGAGCGGGGAGTTTTTCGGTCGAGACCTTTTCATCGGGGCTCTCGGCATTCTCTCTCGCCATCGTGTAGTGCGGGGTCGCAGAGGCGTCGTCGGTGTCGGCCATAGCAGGAGGTCAGAGTTCACGAGAGAGTTCCCAGAGGGTTTTATACTGGCTCCAAGAATGCTAAATCGTGGCGATGTCACAAGGTCAATCAAGCTGATCGCGGAATATTTAGGCGAAACCACATTGGAGCATCATCGCCCCTACTCATCTCGCAGGGCAGGAAGGATTGACGACCACGCACGACTAGTCGTCGTACCTGGGTGTGTAAGTTGCGAGGGATAATTTATGGATGAACAGACATGATCTCTAGGGTCTCGAAATGAACGGTTCGCGATCATTGGGTTGTCGAGCCAAAAATAATTCCTGGGACGCCGGGAGAACTATCAACCCCGACAGGTCCAACCTTCTCATAAAGGTGTCTTTAGACTCGTTATGGCAAGGTCGGCGAACATGTGGCTGCTGCGGAAATTGAGCCCCGAGTACAAAGGCAGCCGGGAGAAGTGGGCATTAGAAGCTTCCTAGCACCATACCACCCGACTCCCAGTTATTTTTCGCCAAGGTTCAGGATGGGTGGAATCCGAACTGTTTGCACAGCCAATCGTTTCGGGGTTCGAGATAACATAGATGGACACAGATGTCCTGTTGCAAGCACAGGTTCCAGGTATCATCCGTTGAAGCATAGATAGACTGGCATTGGCCGAAATAAAACGTTGCCAGTGGGCAGGGCAGCTGAGAAAGACGCTGAAAGAAGGGACGAAGAAAGGTGGTGTTTGAACGCCACGTTGAGTCGCAAACGTGTTCCATTCGGTGGTCTAGGTCTATCCCGCCCACAGTGCTCGTCCGAGTGGTCTTTTCGACGGCGGAGGAAACAATCGCGCAAAATTTTGGCATTGGTGGTCGCTGACAAGAGGCGCTGTGACCAGATGTGACTGGGAAAACATGAACAAACAGCGCCTGTCTCGAACTTCCATGTTCTCCGCGCCAAGTCTTCGCAGTCTCACGCTTATCGGAGTTACCTCGATACTTTTGGTCCTATATATCCACGCCGGCTTCCCGCTTGACCGACTCCCCTCAACCTTTAGCCTGGCAACCTCACCCAGATTTGGAGTGGGAGCTGTTGATAGAATTCTTCCCATCCCCTCGAGGACGTATGTTATCCACTTGGCCCGTCGACAAGACCGTTTCGAGGACATGGAACGACTCCGCACTCGCGTTGGCCTTGAATGGAGCTACGTTCCCGCCGAAGACTCGCACAGCCCGCTGGTCAGGCGAATCATGAACGAAGTTCGGTCAATGCGCCAAGAAGAACTCCTAACCTTGGGTCAAGCGTACCCGCCCAACACCACGATCAAGCTTCCATTTCGGTGGCCTGCTCCAGACGCCCCTCTGCCTTTTGAAACCTGGCGTCTAAACACTGCGCCGCCTCCGCCTCCTGCGTTTGTTCCCTCTGACCCTCTGACCTGCGCCACGGAAGATTTTACCCTTTCACCGTACTCCCCACGCACACCTGAATACAAGATTCTTTCGCCCAGCCGCATCGCATGCTGGCACTCGCATCTATCTGCCATCCAACGTGCATCAACTCACATGCCGAAGGAAGCTCAGACTGCCGCCCTTATTTTGGAAGACGACCTCGATATCGAAGCCGATGTCAAGGCGCGCCTTCTATCTGTCTGGAGCCTCCTGCCAGCGGACTGGGACATCGTATTTTTGGGTGCGTCATCGTGTGAGTTGTTCGAGTGGGGCACTAAAGATACTGATGAATCGCAGGGCACTGCTGGTCCAATGAATCGCACTATCCTGCACTGGGTCCCACCAACTTCCGTTTCCGGCAAAACGCACCCGCTGCGTCGGCAACACTGCAAACCCAGCTCCACCCCTCGCACCGCCCGCTCTGTACACACGCCTACGCCCTCTCACCCACGGGTGCCCACCGCCTCCTCAACCACCTCAGCCATCCCCCGTTCGCATATTCTCGCGCCATCGACCACGCGCTGGCGTGGCTAGTGCAGAGCGGCCGTCTCAAGAGCTTCTCGGTGGTGCCCAGCGTGGTCGCGCAACGCAAGATCGGGCAGAGTGACGTCATGTTGGGGACGACGGGGAGTCGGTGGAAGGACGGGCTGGTGAGCGGGGTGTTGGCGGGCGAAGATGAAGCGGCGCGCTCAAGCTCTGCAGAACCATAACTCAAAACTGTGCGCCGCGTCGATGCTCTGCAAAATTCGCTTCTAAATACATAACGTACATCTTGAGCACTCATGATCCTTTAAACCCATTGCCATTTCACACCGTGTATCCTCCCCTTGTCCAGCGACGCCAACTTGCCGAATCCCGTTGAGGTGAAGTCGAGGTCGCCCGTCGCGCAGCCAATACAGCGGTCCTTAACTGCGACGATTACGGATTTGGCGCCGTCTGAGGTGAGAATTGGTCAATTTTGGGAAGGTAATTTTAGGAAGTTTGATGTAATATTGGGCCCTCTTAAGGCGGAGGAAGAAGGAAGAGAAATTACGAACAGGTTGCGCGTAGCTTCTTCCCGCAGATGGGATTCCTGCATACCACGTCAGGTTCCCCGTTGAACAAATCAGCGACCACGTACTTGTTCGGGTTCGATGGGTTGGCGCCGCTGGGTAGAAAAAATCAAAGTAAAAATAATCAATACCTGAAATTTATAGGGACGAGGGAGGAGGAAACGTACGGGTAGGAATCAAATAGCGTATGGCTAACGGCGACGATCAAGTCGTGAGAGGTGTTATCTGTGCCGCAGGCCCCGAGGCCGGGTTGGTAGAAAGTGCCTAAAACGACGCGTTGGATTATAATATATGAAGCAGTGAATGGGTGTGTCACTGACCATCGCCCGAATGGCTTGTGCTCGAGGCCTTGGATCCTCTTGAGGCCAAGTCCATCGGGGCCGAATAGACCGGGGTGAGGAACGCTGCCGTGAGCAGGAGTACGGTCCGTGTTGCAGAGAACAGCATTGTGGGAGACACAGCGAACGAGGGCGGGAACAAGAAGATCTTAAAGCACGGACGGACGGACGACCAGCGTCAAGAGTGCGGCGGGGCAAGACCAGCTTGCGAGCGAAGGAACGCTGTTCCGTAGACATAGGCTTTATTGACCGCCGACGCCGACGACCAGGAAACGGAAACGGATTTGCGGACTTAACGCGGAATTCCTCACTCGCATACAACGGGTTACCGAGGACGGAGTCTCGTGGGAGGGAGTAAAGCGGAAACTTATTGCTTTGATGGCATGGTTTCACTCCTTGTTGATGCGCGAATGAAGGGCTTAAACGCCGCTTTAGGTTACACCGCCAAAGTGCTGACAGGTTGACTTCAGCTGGCATCGTCACTCGGTGACCATGTTGGACTGAACCTGGATACAGCTGGGATTCGACTGGCTGCCAGCTGGAATCTCCAGTCAGCTACTTCCCCAGCTGGCGACCACTTGTGGCGTGATAGGCCAATAATCGGGCGTGAAAGCCAGTGATGTCTCATTGTAGCATCACTGCTGGTACGTACAGCACGGTCAATAACATCCTTCAAATTTTGCCATCCGCCGCCGCGACTCCGAGTCACCAATCGCTCACGCCGGGTGATTGACGGTTATATCTTGGTGTCGCGAAGAAGAGAGCTGTTGCTTCATGCAGTGCCAAATTTGAGTTGAATTGAACTCTATGAGCTTGGTGGCCATTCGGAGTTTCGGTAGAAGAGTGAGAGTCAAGTGAGAGTGAAGGGGCCGTGCGCAATCAATTGATCGTGTCATAATCACGTGCATGTTGGCCCTGTATTCGTCGCTTGCTTCCCTCCTTCCAGTGCCACTTGCTCCCCTTCACCCTCCTCACTAAATCCTGGTCGCTCCGGGCTTTTCTATCCCTTTGCTTCTCTTCTTGCTGACTCCTTCGTCCCACATTGCTCTAACCCTCGAGGGGATTCAAGACAAACTCAAGACCAGACGAAGCGCACGAGTGGACAGTGGACAGTGGACGGATCAGAACAATTGGGCCGAGTCGAGATGATGCAAGATACTCAAGCCGTTAAGACATCCTCTGCATTCCTCCCCATTCGGTGACAAACTTGCTTGCGAGTCTTCGTACGACGCACTGCTCCATGGGCTCAAAAATCAATGCGTGTATAATCCTCCCGAGCTCACACGAGGCCTCCCTTCTTCAAAATGAGCTCACTCACCCCTCTGTATCACGATCGGCTTCATAAATCCGCCCCGGCGCACGAGTCGATATCAACTCCCGTAGCTTATCGCCGCGCCTACCAGAAGTCGTCATCACGAAGTAGGGCTGGGCCAATATGAAGAGAAAAAAAGCCGCCAGCACTATCCTCAAACGCTAAGCACACGTTTAAGGGCTTTTACAACATGTTTCCAGTCGTCTTCGTCTCTCTGACTCAAGCAAATGGTCAAGATCTTTGGGGGCATTTACAACAAGTTTCAAGTAGTCTGCTTCGTGGCTCTAACTCAAGCAAATCAAGCTCTTTGGGCCTTAGATCCTCGATCCTGTCCAACTCCTCCAAAGTCCTTGCATGCACAATCACGGCTGCTCTCTTTATTTTGCGCTCCTCAACCGGTCATCCTTCCAATTCATTCTTTTCGATATCTGACTGATCGACCCTTATCATTACCTCAGGCACGTCAATACTTGACCCGATGATTTTTGGAATCAACAAGCCAAGTGTGGCAACCCGCGACTTGCTGCTGCTGTTCAGCGTTCTCGTATGTACATGCTATTTGTAAAGCGAACTCCGAGAATGCATCTATTCTTTTACTCAAATATATGGTACAACACCGGTAGCGGACAAACTGAATGACCTAAAAGAGAAAGGAATCCCGGATGGTTGAGCAAACCTCCACCACCTGGTACGGCAGCTGGTGGCCAGCTCAGAACTGGCCCCAGTGTGGTCTCATAGGACCATTGATCTGGTAGCCATACAACGGACATCTGGCCCCCAGTCGCTCTAGACATGTAGAATGCTTGCGGCTCCCACCTGGACTCCAGCTGTCGGCCAAGTGCCGGTGTACTTGCATCGAGAGGTACGTACGGGAGATTAGATTAGATAAGTTGAGCCGTGGGAGGATCAGGCTGATTGGGCCGGGCCGACCACGTGGCGAAAATCCCTTTGTTTCTTGCCTTTGTATCTTTGTTTCTTGCGTAGCTGCTTGTCCTCAAAGGGGGCGGTGTCTGTTCATTGTAATTAAGCGGAAGGCGCCGGGTTGTTTCATTGTCCATTGAATTTGGCGCTTCTTAAATTGCACACCCTCGGTTCTGTCCTTTCTCCCTCTCCCTTCATCGACTTCCAAATGCTTTCGATATTGACTGGGCTGCTAACCTCCCTCAGCCTCGTCTCTGCTGCCGACGTATCAGTCTGCACATGCGCTGTACGTGCTTTTATTATCGTTTGTGCCACCGTCTTCTAATTCCTCCCTCCCTCCAGGAATCCATTTACCCTGAACTGGTACTAGGCTACCTCCAGTCGTCTTGGGTTCCAGTTCTTGTTTAATCGATTATTTATAGCTCGACAAACTCTGCAAGACGTGCGGAAACCCCAAACCATCGGTGGTGGCAAAGAATGTTCGTGCTCGATCCCGGCAACTATTGGGCAATGCCACTCACAAACCCATTCATAGGAGACGCCACCCATAACCCCAGTCACTTCACCAGCTCGACAGAGGCCGCCCCCTCTTTCACGAGTCAAGTCTCCGCGCACTCAACCTAGCTCCCCTGCCGGCAAATCCGAACCCGACGCAGTCCGAGTCAGATACATCAACAAACGGCTGACGGCGTCTTTGTCCAGCATCGCGAACGACCCGGTGTTGATATGCAGCAGAGGGCCCTTGGCGGTGTTCGAGAACGGGAAGTGTCTGCATGAATACCAGGCCGTTGATTTGCAGCGGATGCGCGTACGGGAATTGGAGGGGAAGGGAACTATTCTGGCGTATGAGATGGGGTGAGTGGCAACGCCTTTTGTTCTCAGAGTTCCTCTGACGGTATATGGACTATAGACTTGGGAAGACGGCTACTACAATCGCATTGATTTGCATCCAAAGCCCCGGACCCCTGGTTGCTGGTGTTTTTCCTACGACCGCGTACGCCCAATTGCCATCTTCTTGTCCTTAGTCCTTGGCTGATTAACGCCTTAGAGTCATCGCACCAAATATCGGGGTGCTGCAGCACTGGCAAGGGGAATTCCAAAAGTTCGCGCCGAAGCTCAAGGTGTTGTTGTATCACGGCGAGGGCAAGAAGAAAGGTACCATCCCTGCCTCTCCTACCTACGGGCGTCGTTAATTTATTCTCAGACCCTCGCCGCCCTGACGTTGTTGTAAGTTCCGATACCCTTTCCTTCAGTCGATTTTACAATCGTATCTGTAGTTGCTCACCCTGTGGGAAGTTCGCAACCAATGGGCGGCCTACGTTGACGAAAATGTCACGGACGAAAGGAGATTCCCTTTGTTCACCGGGACGTTCAAGAGAATCGTCATCGGTGCGTCCACGTTCCCCTTGCTTGCGGACCGATATTGACCTAGAGCGTGTACGTAGATGAGGCCCAAGTCATCCGCAACCCGGAGTCAGCGAGCGCCAAAGCCTGTTGGGGGCTCAGAAAACTCAATGG
The DNA here is from genome assembly GCA_029378385.1 of Mycena metata. NCBI lineage: Eukaryota > Fungi > Basidiomycota > Agaricomycetes > Agaricales > Mycenaceae > Mycena > Mycena metata. Next base: position 56,471 of record JARKIB010000309.1, read on the forward strand.
TCTGTGTCTTTCAGGCACGCCCGCGCAGGTATTCCATCGCTGTTGGTCTGTCTACCGCCCAGCTCTGATCGCACCAAACAGAATAAATTGCAAGACTTGCAGCCTCTTCTCAAGTTTTTAGACGTCCAATTAGAGGGCTTAAACAATCTTACGACTTTCAACTCTCGTGTAACGATACCCTACAAACAGGGCGACATTGTGAAAGCGACTGAGCTTCTGGTGGTATGTTCATTCCTATTCCTTGGCATGCGTCCACTCAATAAGTCATTCGCTATCCCAGCGTGTCCTGGGCGACTGTATGGTCTACCGCCCAAAGCAGTCTGGGCTCGGGGTCATCCAACTACCGAAGCGACACGCCGACGTTGTAGTACGGGTCCAGCTAACGCCCGAGGAACGAGAGGTATACCGCTACATCCAATCCGTCCATCCCTTCAACAGCGCGTGGGCGAAGACTATTCGGTTGCGACAAGGTACGCGATGGCCGATCTTTCTGCCCGAGTAAGAAATGGATTGCTGAAGGCCCGTATAGCCGCCGATCATCCTGCCCTGCTCACCAAGGCACTCCATCGCGGAGATGTAGGCCCCAAGCCGGACGATACCTCGGACCAGATGCGTATGCTGTGAGTGGCTCAATTGGAATGAGGAACGCCTGTTTGATTTGATCCACTGGCAGTTTGGATGAGACACACGCGGACGCGAACGAGGTAATCGAGCAGGATATCCCACTCGCAACGCTGCCTCCCATCTTGCAAGACTACGCGGACCTGTTCAAATCGACCTATGTATCGAGCAAACTTGGAGCCATCTTGGAAATTATCAGACATGTGCCCTGGGGACAAAAAATCGTGATCTTTGTGCGTTTTTTTCTCGGCGCCCCACCTCCTCTGCATTCCCAACGCTTATATGATACAGTCTCATTTCTTGACGAATTTGGATATCCTGGCGGAGTTGCTGCTGAAGCAAAATGTCTCGTACGCGAGATGTGCGCCACTCCCCCATCGCTGAGACCAACCGCGTACTAACCCACATCCAGATGACGGCCGGATGGGTCCGACCGAGCGCACCGACGCGTTGAACCAGATTCACGACGATCCCAATTGCACCGTCCTGCTGATGTCAATTATGGCGGGCGGAACTGGTGAGAGAGTCCCCTCACCCTCGAGTCGAATCACTTACCCGAACGCGTGAAGGCTTGGATATCCCGGCGTGCAACCACGTAATTCTTGTCGAACCTTGGTGGAATCCCTATGTCGAGGTCTGTCTTTACCCACAGCCAACCTATCTTCCTATTCTCAACCCGTGCATGGCAGGAACAAGCGATCTCGCGGGTCCATCGCATCGGGCAGGCCCGGGAAGTCAGAACCTACAAGTTGCTCGTTCAGAACTCAATTGAGGACTCGATTGTCAAGGTACGTCGATATCTTGTTGCCGAACACCACAGTTCCCTTAAATCAATTACCTTGGCATTAGACGCAAGACGCGAAGCGAGAAGTTATCGGGGGTCTGTTGAGTCTTTGCACCGTACCGGATGTCGATGAGATGCGCAAGTGGCTGATCTGACATTGTTTGTACGCCACTTCTACATTTACGATCAAAGTTGAACGGCCAGACGAGTCGTGGATTATCCTCGTAGTCTCAGTGGCCATCGATTCATTTCTATGCATTTTTGTTGCGAGGCATCCCAGTGCCATAAATTGCATAGTTGTTATGTTCAGCTCGGATGCGACCACTAGTACTCTCACTCTGGGTTTTGTCAGAGCAAGATCAAGAACAGACCCGGTGAACTTCGATCTTCAGTCTATTGCTTGAACGCTGACCAAAGTTGATCTGGGAATGCGCATATCAGTCCTGGTTTACCGACTACGTGGGGGTCGTTGTATTTGTTTCACCGAAGTTCGAAGTGCGCTTTGGAGTGCGCAAGCCTTCACACAACGCACTCCGCCTTCCTCCCCAAAAGCCGCTCGCGGATCTGTATCAAGTCCATCTACGTCGCGCGCGCCGTCCTGAGCTGATGGCGTGCAATATCAAAGTTCTGGGAAGCACAAATCAAATCTAGCTGGAGCTTGTGTAATTGAAGCAAGGACCCACCGACGGCAGCCCTTTAAAAGCTCTGATTTGTGCCCGTTTTGCTTTAATTGCTGCGGCCTTTTCCTCGTTGGCTTGCTGGGCCGTTAGGTCAGCGAATATAACCGCTGGAGGTTTTGTCTGCATTCGCGAAATAAGTGCAGGTTGTCGGGTGAGGGTTGGCCAGGAGCCATGGTGACATCTAGCGCAGCATGATACTCCTTGGCCTTCCTCGCGAAGGAAGGAGAACTTTGCACGCTCGTCTTTTTGAATTTGACGGTCGTCGTAAGCCGGTTCCCTTCTGATTCCCATCCTTCTCAATACTAAATACCTGTTCCCACTGATCCGTCTGACTATCCCCGCGAATTCCCACGGTTCAATTTCGGCAGCCTCGTCGATTCTACTTCTTCACGGATAGAAGGACACACTACCATGTGACCAGCGTCGCGGTCTATGGGGAGGGCACAACCAATGTCGCTATCTTAGTATCTACACCACATCTGGGAGAAAACGGAGTCCCCTGGAACCACTGTGACATGCCAATATTCTCTTTCTCTAGCCAGGTTGACGTCCTTTTCGGAGTTACCGGGTCGAGCACCCTACGGGTTAATTTAGGCGGGATTCCAGTTAGTGATGCTCAGGGCCCGGCTTCAAGCCCGAAGCCCGCCAGGCCAGGCCCGATGAAGCCCAAGCCCGGCCGGGCCCGACGGCGGGTCTGAGCGGGCCTCGGGCTTGGGCTTCAAATTTTTCAGGCCCAAACCCAGGGCTCAGGCCCAGGCCTGGGTATCACCTACAAAGGTGAGCTTGCTTCGGGTTCAGAGACCGAAATTTCTTTACTTGAAGGCCCACTCGCTACGAATAATACAGCAAGCACCTTTAGGGTCGAATCATGCGGCAGAACTGGGTGAGAAGACCAACAGAAACCTCAACTCGGAATTGCCGAAAAGGGAAATGTGGTTGAAAATGCCTGAAAACGTCGTGAGTAGGGATGCAAAGATGATTTGGAGTCATACATTAACGTTAACGATCCCATAGACAGGCAAATGGCCATATGGCGAGCCTGCACAGCTCTTTGACTCTGCCTCGCAAGCCCGGGCCTCGGGCTTGGCTTGGCTTGAGCGGGCTTGGGCTTGGGCTTGGAGATTCTCAAGCCCAAGCCCGCTCAGGCCAGGCCCAAGCCCGGGCTTCCAGGCCGAGCCGGGCCCGAAGCATCACTAAAATTTCCAGTATTTCGCCGCTTGACCCTCGGACGATACTGACGCAATCATTTAGGCGATCGCCTCCAAATCTCACTAATCCCTCCAGACTAGGTGAATCCACTTCTCTATCCACATAGACAAATCCTCCAGTACACCGCCAAAGTGCAGCCACGTTGGGAGCAGCTGGCATCGTCACCCCGCAGACACCTGAGGCGAAATGTGTATTCACCTGGTAGTCGGATGGCCACCAGGTGTCTCAGCCATCTGACCTTCCCAGTTGTCTGACACCTGGCCTGCTACATGTCGAACACGGTTTTCGTCAGCTGCGGCATCCGTACAAAATTTAAAGTTGTGGACTTGCTCATAGCAGATATGTTACAGTGAAGCGGCGTACGGTACAGTTTGTTTCAAACAGGCAGCCAGATTGGTCTAAAAACTTGAATTGGACTCGGAGAGCGCACACTTCAACCTTGACAGCAAGTATATTTCCCTAAAATCAGAACTGTAAGAAAGCCAAACCACTATTTGCAAGTCTACTTGTCGCCGTCTGCAGCCGGCACTACAACATTCAACTTGAAGCTCCCAGTGGCCGCGTCGGATGCCAGCGACCCTTGAATTTTGAAAACTTCGAGTTGTGAATTTGCGGGAGATGATCAAGCAACCTGTACCCAACTGTTCAGTACGTTCAGTAGTGGTAGTTCGGCAATTCCTCGGCATTCAAAATTCTCTGTCTGGTCGTCGACGTTGGTCGACGTCGAAAAAGACGCGTTGTTTGGGCGTGTTGATACATTGAGTTTGACAGATCACGTGTTGGTTGGTCGCTTGCTCCTCCCTCTTGCTCCCTGAGTCCCTCTTCAAGGCTTTGTGCTCTGTCCAATCCTCGCGACATGTCCTAGCGTCCTCCAAGTCTCCAAAAAGCTTTCAGCTCCGCGATGCGACGGTGGTCAAAGCGCGGCGGCGTCAAGTGGTATTGGGTGGCACTGGCCGGCAAATTTCGAGACGCGAGGCAGATCTTACGGAGGCAAGTACAATCGTTCGATATGTGCTCTCCTCTTCCCTCTGGATCCCCACCCTTCCAGCCCTCTTGTCGCTGCATCATTGTCTGCTCTCCAAGGCGACGCGCCTGTGCAAGTACTGCGCATCTTCCCGCCGTCGACCAGCCTGCAACGTCAAATCGGACTTCGCACACCAAGCCACTACCAAAACACCGTACCAAGGTTCAGCTCGGTGCCACCGTCGAGCGAATCCATTACAACTTCTTCAATATTCGGAGCAAGTCAAGATTTCAAGCTGACACAACCTTATGCCGCCAAGTCGAATTTTTCAAATGTACATCAACCAAGCCCACTCTCAATAAGTATTCCGAGTCAAAACTCCAAGCTGCCCCAACATGTCAACTCGAGTCGTCAAATCTCCATCGCCGTCAAGACCAGAATACAAGCCTGCCCTCAAGCCTAGTGCACGTCCGCCTGGAGAAGTCCCTCAAGACCTGAATATTACAACGTCAAGGCGCACGTCCGTAGGGTCAAATCCTTCTGCGTGTTACCTCGGATGTAGGAAACCCTGCAAACCTCCGCATAGCGCATGCATCCTGGATTTTTTTCGACCCCTCGACGTGTCAAACGTTCGGTAGGTAGATTCAGGTAGAGTAAGTAGAGGTCTTGAGAATTTATCCGTGTTTCCTAATTCGCGCGCACCGAAACCGAAAAAATGCATAATATATTGGGACAAATGGCCGTACGCATGAGTGCCAGGTGGCTCTGCAGCTGACTGCCAGCTGGAAGTGGCGGCACGATGTCGCTATTGGCGACTGAACGTAGTGGCCAGTCCACCGTCACCTGGCCGCCAGCCACGGGCGACATGTGCTGCACATGTTGGCTGCACCTGGCGGCTATGTGTCTCCCAAATGGCGGTGTACTCAACCACTGCCAGTACTTGAGGTCCATGGCACGTGCTTCAGGATCGGGATCAAGTCGTGTACTACACGAGTTGATCCTTCAGATCCAGCTCAGTCAGCACTCGCTTTGGTCAGCTGCTGAAGCGCTGAAGTCGGGTAGGCGGGAATCGCGTCCGAGTCATATATCAGGGACTCCTAACCTTGGACAAAATCCAAATGGCCCCCATTCAAAACGCACGCGTTCTCTTCAACTCAGTCCCAGAAAGTTCGTATAGCCCGCCTTATCTTGCCTCATCGCGTTTCTTCCGACTCTGACTTGGTCACTTGGATGATACAGAGTTTCCCATGCCTGGGGGGACGACGGTCTACGACACGACGCAAACAATCGATCTCAAAACGGTCCCTCTCGATGGAGGTTTCCTGATCAAGACTCTCATCTTGTCGGTCGATCAATACTTTCGGAATAGAATGCGCAAGCCCGAGAAGAAATCCTTCGTTGTACTGCCAAACCCGAGATTTTCAACCTCTAACTAATCCATTATCCAGCCCCCATTCGAACTCGGTGCCTCGTGAGTCGCCATGTGCAACGTCAGAACTTTCTCATCGCATCCTCCCCATAGCATCTCCGGATACGGAGTCGGTCGCGTGCTTCGTTCTGAGAATTCCGCTGTGGAAGTAGGCAAGTACGTATACGGGCCTGAGATGCGTTCGTTTGTTTTTTCTTTCAGCACCCATTCCAATAATCTGACGCACCGGCAGTGCACCAGGAATACGCCGTGATGAAGGAACTTGGTCCTGCCACGGTTCTGGAGAAACACCCCGATCTACCCTGGACCGTGTATGTCGGCGCCGCCGGCATGCCTGGTATGCCTTGCCAACTCTCGGAGCATTGTCGAACTATGGCTGATGTGGGATCAAAGGCCAGACGGCGTTCACCGGGTGGAAAGAATACTCGGACGCAAAGCCGGTACGTCCCGATGCCCCACCCAGGTAGCATTTTTCATGTTCTTGCAGGGTGAGGTTGCATTTGTCACTACGGGCGCAGGTAAAAATACATTCACGTCCTTCAACCATCTCTGCTCACCAAGTTCCACCTAGGACCGGTTGGCTCGTACGCATTGACATTTGTCTGACTCCCTTATTGAATGTGCCGGTAGTATGGTCATCCAGCTCGCGAAGCAAGCTGGACTCAAGGTGATCGCCTCCGCCGGCTCCGAGGAAAAGGTCAAGTTCATGCAGTCTCTCGGCGCCGACGTTGTGTTCAACTATAAAACCATGGATACCCGCGAGGTGCTTGCGAAGGAAGGGCCTATCGATATGTGGGTTGTTCGGTCTTTCGCGCCTTATTACTGACTTGCCTTCAGCTTTTGGGATAACGTCGGCGGAGATATCCTCGACGCTGCCATCGAGCACGCTGCTATCAAAGCTCGGTTCCTAGTGTGTATTTTACGTTTTGCATAATCTCCACGGTCAATTATTCACGGCCGCACGTAGGAATGCGGGTCTAGTTCTGGTTACAACAATGGGCACACACCGATCAAGGTCAGCTTTGAACTGAACTCTAAAATAAAAGGAGGACTTATTTTCGGATGCAGAACATGAGCATGGTCTCCCAGAAGACCCTCCACATCCACGGCATCCTCGTTTTCCAGCTCCTCCCCAAGTATTACAAGGAGTTTTACGGCACGATCCCTGCGAAGCTTGCCAGTGAGGAGATCAAGTACAATGAGGAGGTCACAAACGGGTTGGACAAGGTCGAAGATGTTATTCTGGCAGTACAGAAGGGGACCAACAGAGCTAAGGCTGTCGTGGTGGTCGCGGAGGAATAGTTGATGTTGATGTGCACGTGTGGCGTTAATTTACCTCTCATGATTTTGTGTGTGCATCAAGACAATGTAGTAGCGGACGAGGCACTGACCAATTTGACATCCCCGGACTGGCCCAATTTCGGGCATCTCGGTCTTATCGGTTGCGCTAGAGTTGCCCTCAAGCCGGGGCATTTGCATGAAGTGGGACGCAAACCGAGCGCTGTCGATGTCGTCTCCCTCATCCAGGGCTCGCAATTTCTCGGCATTTGCACGTAGGAGGGCGGGTAGAGTTCTGAATTCGGGCCGAGGGTATAAAAGATATCTCGGCAAACGGCGGTGTAAGAATTTGAGACCTTGTGGAAATGGATCAGTTCTTGTTCTCCTCCGATAAGATCCTCACACACTCTTTGGTTCGGGCTTCCTCTCGGTACTCCACGCTCCCTCTGTCTCCACTCCAGGCACGGGGGCGGCAGTTCTGTTCTTCCCGGCAGACTCCAGATGAACTGCCCCAGAACCTAGCACGTGGTTTACTTTTGCTACTCCTTCCCGCCGTCGTTGAAAATGCCTTCAGAGCGAAAGTTTCCATTCTCTCTTCGGAAATTCTGGTGCTTGACATATGCCTATTGGACATGCTGGTCGGACCACCAATTAGGTTGCCGACCACCTGACTGCAAACAGGATCAAACTTCAAAGCTTCAACTCTTCCATTCACTCATGGTGTCAATTCCACCCAATCAGCGTCAAGATTCCAGAACCTACTTCCTTCGCAGCTAGCTTGCCAATCAATTACTCCACGCTTAACTGTTCAAAAGACAGGTGTGTGCTATCTCCTTCTTACTTCCCCTCGACATGTTCCGCAAACCAACTGCAACTGGGATCCGTTTGAATAATATCTCTAAGTGTGTGGCCATCACAGCCAACACTCTAAATGTCCTTGTGGACACCCTCAATATTTCTGGCCTGGAAGCCATTTCAAATACCACCCAGTCCCTCTTGGAATTGGTGCAGGTACATTCCCTGTTGAACCAGTATTGCAGCACACTCTGACTCGATGACTCATCAGGCTGTGAAACAAAACAAGGACGAGTGTGCTGATCTGATGGAACAAACCCATGAGTTGCTGAAGGCAATTGTCGGGCTGTATATCAAGTCAGATACTGGACCTGAATTGCCCCCGAGCGTATTGAGTGAGATCATCAAGTTCACCGAGTATGTTGTCTATAACCTTGAGCCTATTTGGATTCACTGAAGATATCTAGGACACTCCACAAAATCCATACCTTTGTCCAAGCCCAACAAAGTAACAGTAGAGTCAAGAAGTTTTTCCGTAAGGGAGAACTGAGTGCCCTGCTTAAGGGTTGCAAGGAAGGATTGCAACGGGGATTTGATTTCTTCCAGGTAAGTGCTCACCTCACATTCATACCACATACTAAACTAAAAACGGCAAAGATCTAAATGGTGGAAATTATGACCGATGTGAAGTTGATGCAAGACCAGGCCCAACTCAGACAGCAGGAGATTCTCTGCATTCTTCAAACAATGTCAGATTCAGCTTCCTCTGTATGTGTACAAATTTCTCAAAGGTATTAGTTTTAATACCTGGGCAGGTTAGCAAGCTGTACTCTGGCTCATCTGCAAGGTACTCAATTCCAATAAATGTCTGTCCATTGTATTCATAGATGTCTTAGCTCAAATTCCTCCTCACTGCTACCAGCAGAGCCGAAGATATTCCATGGCCGTGACTCGGAATTGGCACATATTCTCAAGCTTTTTAGGGAGGGAACTCCAAGAATCGCTATCCTAGGTGCCGGTGGGATGGGAAAGACCAGTCTAGCACGGATTGTAGTGCACCATGAGCAGATAACCAGCAAGTACCATGAGAATCGGTTATTTGTTCCCTGCGACACAGTATCAAGCAAACCAGAATTTGCAGGTCTCATTGGAGCACATCTTGGATTGAAACCTGGGAAAGATCTAACCCAAGCAGTCTTACAGCACCTTTCTAGTTGTCCACCCTGTTTGTTGATTCTAGATAATCTTGAAACTGTGTGGGAGTCAACGAAATCCCGCGAAGAGATTGAAGAGTTCCTCTCTCTACTTACAGATATAACAAGTCTTGCATTGATGGTGCGGACCATTTTTGCCTTTGTAATCTCCACTCATAAGCCACCAGATTACAATGCGGGGAGCAGAAAGGCCCACAAAAGTACTGTGGACTCGTCCATTTCTGTTGCCTTTGCAGCCTTTGGCACAGGATGCTGCACAAAAGATGTTCATAGATATTGCAGATGACAAGCACTCATTGAAGGAAATGGACCAAGTCCTTCATCTCACAGGCAACATGCCACTTTCAATCAACCTTCTCGCTCACCTGGTGGATCTGGAAGGCTGTACAAAGATATTATCCCGATGGGATACAGAGAAAACTTCCATCATTTCAGAGGGCAATGATAAAAGGTCTAATCTGGAACTGTCAATTTCACTCTCACTCTCAAGCCCCAGAATCACCTCCACGACACATTCCCGTGATTTACTGGTTCTGTTGTCCATACTCCCGGACGGACTTTCCGATGTAGAGCTCAAACAAACCAAATTTTCCATTGAGGATATCCTTGGTTGCAAATCTGCATTGTTACGTACTGCTTTGGCATACACTGATGACCACAAACACTTGAAGATCTTGGTGCCCATCAGAGAATACATGAAAAGACTTTTTCCTCTGACGGACCAGATGATACAACCACTTTTGAAACACTTTCACGAACTCCTGGAATCATACATGGCAACTGTTGGCACTAGAACTGCAATGATTTCTATGGACCGGATAACATTAAACTATACAAACATCCAGAATACACTACAAACTAGCCTACAGAGGGAGTCTCACAATATTGCAGATGTTATTTACTGCATATGTGATTTCAACCGCCTTAGTCTGCGGATTGGACGTGGAACCACAACTCTTCTGGAGGATATCACCAATCTCCTTCCCTCTTTAACAGACCACCGGTTGAAAGCATATTTAACTGCTGAACTGATTCAATCATGGCGAAATCATTCGATCTCCGATCTGGAATCCTTAATAGTAGAGGTCTTGAATCACTTCAAGGACTTCAATGACCCCGACCTTGAGGGTGTGTTTTTTGTTCAATAATTCTGCAATAAGCTAATATTACCAGTTCGCTTTCATACCAGTCTAGGATCTTACTACCTCCAACACAACCACAACATTGCTGCTTCTTTACAGCATGGTCAAATTGCACTCTCCCTGGCACAGGAAAATAGCAATGTTGAGAGGCAATGTGATGCACTCCATACCCTTGCAGAACTTGCAAAATTTGCTGGTGACCATAATGCTACTCTGGCCTATGCACAAGAGTCACAGAGACTTGGAAATGTCTGTGGGAATTTGTGGAGAGAGGCCCGTGGACTATATGACGAGGCATCTTCCTTGCAATTCTTAGGTGAATACCAGGAATGCATGTTGCTGGCAATCAGGGCCAGAACAATTCTGGGTCTATGTGGTCTGTCTCATGGGCAGCTCAACTATGCATTGATGCAAATCCAAGCCTCAATTCACCGGCTCAAAACTGAATATGTTGAGGCACATAACATGCACAATGAAGCTCTGCGAACAACAGCAAATGATATTTATGAGCATGCACTTGCCCTGATTAATATTGCAGAAATTAATATCCCGATGGGGGTTTCAAAGACTGAGATACAGACAAAGATTGAAGCATCACAAGTCGTTTTCAGAGCAAGTCACAATGTGATGCTATATACTGCATGTCACATGATTCAGGCAGATCTCAACCTCAGGGAAGGGGATCTGTCTACCCTGTCATTTATTAAATCCCTCAGACTAGGGTGGGGCACCTATTCCGAGAAACAAGTTACTGTCTGGAGAGACTTGCAGACATCAATTGCTGGGAGGGATCCTGTCATCCAACCTCTTGGGCTACTGTTTTTCTTGCACATTCTCTTAGGGCAAAAGAGCGGCTAGGAATCCACAAGGCCCTGCAATTCCTGGGGGACACTTTCCTCAGGGAGAATGATGAAGTTACTGCCAGTTCTCTTTTCACCGTTGCCTTGCAAGGATTCACCCAGATGGATGTTCACCGGATTAGAGCAGAATGCATGATTCGACTTGGGGATCTATCCAAGAAGCGTGGTGATTCAATAAGAGCACTGGAGCTCTGGGAAACAGCAAGGCCGCTCTTTGAGCGCTCATCCCAAGCTAAGCGGGTTCAGCACATTGATGACAGGCTGGGTAGGATTGCGGAAGATGTTAAGGAGCAGCACAGAAGGAACCTGGCTCAACTTGATACATTGACAGGGAAGGTGCAGGAGGCAAAAGAGGACCAGTTGAGCACTGAAGAGGCTGAGTTGGCTGCAGTCTGATGCTACAGGGATGTTCTCCGGTGAATGTTTACCTTCTGTTTGCTCAAAATCTATGTACTAATTCAGATCTGAGTTGAGATGTGGTGGGCTGCTATGTATAACAGAGTCCTTAGAACTCGATACAGCACACCCACTTGGACAATGAACCTGATGTGAAAAAGGCATGAGAATTGACATTTTTCTCTCTCTCTCTCTCTTACTACTAACCTCTCCTTCGCCCCACACCCACTCCTGACCTTTCATGGATTTCCACATCATTGTCGGAGTGTGACTCGAGTTGAACAACTTATACACACCTTTCTAGGGAACAGCAAGCATAATATTCAGACACTACAACAGTTTTCAGTAGGCGGATTGCATATTCCCCCATGGTTTGTATGGAAAATGTCAAACTATTGTGGAGCCTCAAACAATAGTGAGTGTTCAGTGTCGAGATTTGAGAATAGTATGTAATAAAGAAATGAGTTTGCTTTTTTTTGCTTCAATTTCACAGTTACAAGCTTGTCCATGGGTTGTGGATGCACTCCAAGTACCACCAAGCCTTCCCCACCTAATTCCTAGACTGCATTCTGCAAGGTAGATGGGTTCAACGGTTCAACATCATTTGATTTCAATTATCGGAATTGGGGTTACGGGTGAGTAGACCCAGGGAGAAGAGAGGAAGTTGACGGTGGAGCTCAGTGGAAGGGAGTAAGGGGCAAAATAAATTTTGGGGAACAAAAGAATTGGAAACTCACAGAGTATGGCTTGCCCCGAGTTGAACGAGCTTCTCCACATTACATTTGGCCCACGGTTATGGGTTGTGGAACCAATCACATGCAACCAAGCCTTCCTCACCTCATTCCTAGGCTGCATAGGTCGAGTACATTTTTTAAGCAATTTATGTGTATTCAGTTCAAGTTTTAATTTACTGTTTGACTCTCAAAATATTACAGAGGTGGAAATTGAGATTCAGAAAGAGCCAACGGCAGACGGGAAATGAGTTCTACTTTAATGAGACCAAAAAAGGGAGCGAACAAGACCATATGGCTTGGGCTCAAGTTGAACGAGCTTCTCCACATCACACTATTCAACAACAACATAGGACCATGGATCGTGGATGCATGCCACCAAGCCTTCTGCACCTTATTCCTGGACTGTATAGGTTGAGTACATTTTTTTACCCCAATTTACTTGTCTTGAGAGATCAGTGTTGAACTGTCAAACTATTGAGGAGGCTCAAAATATAGTGGGTGTTGAACATTGAGATTTGAGAATAGTAATAAAGAAATGAGTTTTGCTTCAATAACACCGAAAAAGGGGAAGGATGAAGAGGGGGCACACGGCTTAGGCCCAAGTCGAACGAGCATCTTCCAATGTGGTCATCGCTGTGTATCACTTGTCACCGTGTGCAACCAAGCCTTCCCCACCTCTTCCCTAGGTCGCATAGGTTGAGTACACTTTTTTTACCCCAAGGTATCTGTCTTGAGAGATTAGTGTTATTAGACTGTCGAAATATTACGGAGGCTCGGTTGAATGTTGAGATTTGAGAATGGTAATAAAGAAATGAGTTTTGCTTCAATGACACCGAAAAAGGGGAAGGATGAAGAGGGGGCACACGGCTTGGGCCCGAGTCGAACGAGCATCTTCCAATTGGAACATGTGGTCATCACTGTGTATCAATTGTGGATGCACACCGTGTGCAACCAAGCCTTCCCCACCTCTTCCCTAGGTCACATAGGTTGAGTACACTTTTTTTACCCCAAGGTATCTGTCTTGAGAGATTAGTGTTAGATTGTTGAAATAGTGTGGAGGCTCGGTGTTGCACGTTGAGATTTGAGAATGGGAATAAGAAATTGAGTTTCGCTTCAATGAGACTCAAAAAATGAAACCTGTGAAAACCACTCACGGCTTGGGCCCGAGTCGAACAAGCTTACTCCACATCACACATGCTGTTCGCTTTCTCATGGATTGTGGATGCACACCGCATGCTACCAAGCCTTTCCCCCCTTATTCCTAGGCTGTATAGGTTGATTACATTTTTCTCTATGATATATATGCCGATTAGTGACAAACTGTCGAGATATTGTAGAGGGTGTTGAACATTGAGATTTGAGAATAGTAAGTAATAAGGAGTTGAGGTTTGCTTTCAATGAGACCGAAAAATGAAACGCACCAAATCGACGCACTATGGCTTGGACCGAATTGAATGAGCTTCCTCCACATCACATGTGCCATTCGCTCTTCTCATGGATTGTGGATGCACACCGTGTGCAACCAAGCCTTCCCCGTCTCATTCTTGCCCTGCATAGGTTGAGTAATTTTTTCTACCAATTTACTTGTCTTGAGGGATTAGTGCTAGACTGTTGAAATGGTGTGGAAGCCCAAAACAATAGTGAGTGTTGCACATTGAGATTTGAGAATGCTAAAGAGAAAAAACGAGTTTCACTTCAATGAGACCAAAAGAATTACTGACTGATACCACTGCATGGCTTGGGCCCGAGTCGAACGAGCATCTTCCACTTGCAACATGTGGTCATCGCCCTCGTATCAATTGTGGATGCACACTGTGTGCAACCAAGCCTTCCACACTTTATTTGTGGGCCGGGTACGTTGAGTACATTTTTCTAGCAATTTACCCTGTCTTGAGAGATTCGTGGTAGACTGTCAAAATACTGCGGAAGGCTCAAAAAACAGTGTTGGGATTTGAGCATGGTAAGTAATAAGGAACTGAGTTTTGCTGCAATGAGACTGAAAAAGGTTTCAAACGGGACCCGTATGGCTTGGGCCCGAGTCGAACGAGGTTCCTCCACATCACACACTTTACAAACATATAGTTTGTGGATGCACACCGTGTGCTACCAAGCCTTTCTCTCCTTCCTTTTGGGCTGCATAAGCACAATACATTTTCCACTCCGCAAGTTCAAAACCGGGTGATTTTCAGACGTACAATTTGTTGGGAATGTAAATGTCGAGGTTTCAGGACTGTTATAATGGCAATGAGGAGGACGAGATGAGTTTCGCTGCAAGCAGGAAGACTGGCAAAAGAAGAGGAAAAAAGAGAAAGAAAAAAGGTGGATAACAAACATCGTATGGCTTGGGCCCGAGTTGAATGGGCATTGTCCATATAACAGTTCCAAAGAAGAGGCACACCATTTAAAGTGGATGCACACCGCGTGCGACCGAGCCTTCCTCGCCTTATTTGTGGGCTGGGTAGGTCGGGTCCATTCTTCTGGTGTTTCTTGTGAGGAATGATTTTTTTGGTTGAGTTGGCGTGGGTGTAAAACTTACAACTTGCATATCACTTGTGGCTTGAGTTTCTGCAGTCGACAGGATGAGACGTCGACGGGGATCAATGACTGACTTTTCGGGAAGGAACTCGAAGGGAATTCAGCTGGCGGAAAGGGATCAAGTCCCACCGGGTGCAGCTTTCGAAGATCTTCTGGTCCCACAGTGCGAGCAGTCCAGTGTGCCGGGTCCTCAGAATAGAATATCTTGTTCGCCGACAGGACACTGCATTCGTGAGCTGCCACTGAGGGGAAAAATTAGACTTGAAGCCCTCCTACCCTCCACTTGGCAAAGTAGCTTGACCTGACACGAGATTGAGAGTCCGAGGACTGGTTTTGTTTCTAAGGATACTGAGTGCCAAGGTTTTATTGGGTTAGTGCGGTGGCACTCACGGGTCCTTCCCGATGGCATGGAGGTGGACGGACATATAAATGGTGGCAGGCCGTAGGCGAATGTAGACATCTGAGACAGCCAGTGAGAAAGGCTATTTGTACCCATGCAAGAGTTTTTCCAGAAATTTGAATCCTTGAGCCCGCTCCAGAAAATGCTGAATCCAGTTCCACAGAGAGGCCACGTATAAACTGCGCAGAATAACCCAGGGCAGCCAGCACACCGTTCTGGATAAAAGTGCTGTTGCTCAGCTGACCCCTTTTGGCGGGTCACATGTGCTGCCGTACACCTTGCATCTGACCCCCGCAACTCAATTCTGTCCTCGACCACAGCGGCGAGGTTAGAGCGGCGTAGATTCGTTCCACTAGACCTTGCCTTCTCCTCTCCCATAGACTCCCTTGTACACCAGCCAACAGTAGATTCTAGACGGAGTAGCCAGAGGGGACAGGCACGACGAGGATCTTGGTGTGGACTAGGACTAGGACTAGGACTTCAAGACACAAGAACGAAGAAGAAAGATGAGCGGGCAACAAGAGAACGAGGGGTCTACCGGCACTGGAACTGGGTCTAATGGCACTCGGAGCACTGGGTCTCACTCTGGTAATAACGGAAACGCTGGCGGACGCCCGCACCTCGCCTCCCCCGCCCTGACCTCCCCTTCCCCCTCCCTCGCCTCTCCCACCGCCTCCCAGGGCCCTTGGGGCAGCAGTCTCCTTGGTCCCGGTGCCCAGGTGCGCTCCGCGTCCTTCTCCGCCGCCAATTTCAGCTCGGGCGGCGGCGGCGGCGGCCGCTTCGCAGGAGCAAATCCGACCTTTGAGGACGACGAGCTCCTCGCGGGCGACGACGACGAGGAGTTGTACGACAATGTTGGCCGGTACCACTCCCCCCCTGCGCCTTCTTCCAATAACTACCGCGGCCGCACCAGTCTCGCGCAGGACTTGACACGGAGTCGATCGCAGAGCCTCGCCACCACCACCGCCTCTGCTGCCATCGGCGCGGGGCGCGCCGTGCCCATCGGATCCAGCGCTGTGGGCGGCGGGGGCGCAGGCGGGTACACCAGCGCGGCGAACTCGTACGCCAACGCCTACCTGTACGGGAACAACGCCTACGGGCACGCGCACGGCGGGGGCAGTCGCTTCGGTTCGCTCGGCGCCAGCTTCGCCTCGGGCTCGCCTCTGGGCTCCGGCGCGGGGCTGGGAAGGCGGGACAGTTTGGGAGGAGGGTTGGGGAGGGACGACGGGACGAATACGAGTCCGTTCGTGCGCGCGCAGGATGTCAGCTCGCTCTTGCTTGATGATGGGAGCTTTCGGGAGCTGTGGGAGAGGGAGCGCGGTGCGGGCTCGTACAACTCGCAACAGTATTCGTCAAGGGAGAGGGAACGCGAGTACCCGAACTCGTACGGCGGCGGGCGCGAGTTCCCGTCCTCCCTCGGCTCGCTCGGCGCCGCCACGACGCGTGATTCGGGCGCATACGGCGGCGGGTACACCTCCTCGTACAGCGGCGGGTACCACCCCTCGGACGACATGCATCCCATCCCCGGGAGCGGCGCGACGTCGAGAAGGCATAGCGTTAGTGTGTTGCCGCCGATGCAGCCGCCGCAGGTACGCTGACTTGCTCTTTCTTTCTGCTATTTATTTAATTTACGTACTTGACACAGGTACAGCCGCGGCGCGTCGTGGGCGGGTTCAACGCGCCCGAGAGCAGCGTGTCGCCCGTCAGCGGCACGGGTGGCGGAGGCGGGTTCGGCGGGAGGGGCGGGGGTGGGGGGTTGTTGTTGAGCGACGACGATTTGGAGGTGGGTTTTTCTTATTCTTTCCTTTCGAGATTTTGGGACGTACGCGCGTGCTTTCTCTGCTTTACTTTCTTCTGTTTCTTTTTCCTTGCCTACGTCTCCGAGTCTTTATTGACACTAACTACTCTTTCGCCTCACAGGTCGGCCTAACGAACCTCTCCCTCAACGCCCTCGGGCTCAACACCACCTCTTCATCCTCCTCCAATAACAACTACGGCGCCGCGGCCTTCTCCCCCACCACCAGCGCGCGGTATCGCGAGGATTCCCTTTCGCGCGGCGGGGGCGGTGGGTACGACCGGGAGCGGGAACGGCGCGAAGAGAGTCTGGGGCGCGGGTATGACCGGCGCGAGGACAGCCTTTCGCGAGACGGTGCGGGCCAGCCAGGCAGCCTCCCGATCTACGCGCCTGCGCCCCTCGGGCGCTCCCCGAGTTTAGGGCTTAGTTTGGGGTTGGCGGCCGCCGCGGCTAATGCCGGTGGGAATGGGAACGGCAACAACGCAGGAGGGGATAGGGAGAGGGAGAGGGAGAGGGAGAGGGACAGGCAGACGCAGACGCCGACGAAGGACTGGGCGGACGCGTATTTCAGTCCGCCGCGGGAGTCTGTGCTGGCGGGGCTTAACGTCAATACGGGTGCGGGGATAGGGAGGGGCGGGGGTGGAGAGTATCCGCAGTACGAGGGGGGTGGGGGTGGGGTGAGGAGGGCGGGGAGTCAAGGGGGTGGGGGAGGGCCGGTGTCGCCTGTGGTGGGCGGGGGTGGGGGTGGGGGGCGGTATGCGCAGGTGAGTGTCTTGTCCCGTCATTTTTCGTCCGCTGAAGCTGACGATGCCTTTTAGTACTCGCCCTACCAGCAGCAGCAGCAGCAGCAGTACCAGCAGCAGCAGCAACCCCCGTACTCGCCGCATAGCGCGCAGGGCCAGGGGCAGGGGCAGGGGTTCTACCCGCAGCAATCGCACGCGGGCGCGGCGTCGCACCACCAGCGCGTGCCGTCCCACCCCTCTTCCTCTTCCGCCCAGCACCCTTCGCACCAAGGTGGTGGCACCCAACACGGTGGCCAAGCCCAAGGACAACACGGCCAAGGAGGAGTACAGCAAGGACAAGGAGGCCAAGCCCAACTCGCAGACCTGGGCAAGGGCCTCCCGCTGCACGCCGTCCCCTCCGAGTGGCCGCTGTACATTGTGGAGTTCAAGGCGGGGAGGACGGATTTGTTTTATAGGGCTGCGGATCGGATGGTGCGTGGGTCGTTTTGTCTTTTGCGTTCCCACAAAGCATAGAGGCGACGCTAAAACGGGATTTATTTTTACAGGCGACGGCGAATGGGCGGAATGGGAATGGTGCGTCATCCCTTCTCCCTTCCATCCCAAAAGTATTACAACGCCGCGATACTAACGCGTCTCTCGCAGGCTACCACCCCCCGCCCGCAGACGACGCCATCCGCGTCGGGGACCTCGTCATCGTCGAGGCGGACCGCGGGAAGGATCTCGGCAAGGTCGTCAATGACAGCATCACGCTGGGGGAGGTGGAGGCGTTTTGGGCGGGGCAGGCCAGGTTTGGTGCGTTTCGTGTTTTTTTTTTGTCGCGTTTTTCCTTTTCTGCTTGCCCTCCATTATCGACAAGGAACGCGGTATCCTCGTCCGCGCTTCGTCCCGTCCGCACGATCTCCATTATCCCACCATGCAGATGCACACACGTTAACATGCACTTCTTCGCTTACAGGCTCCGGCGGCCAATCGCCCCCCACGAGCCCCGGGGGCGGGGGCGCGGACGGCGGTGGGGGTGGGGGCGCGGGGAAGAAGGAGATTGCGCCAAAGATGATTTATGGGAAGGCGGGGGCGGGGGATGCTCAGTGAGTGTTTTTTATCTTGTTTGTATTGCTTCTCCGTCATTGGTCGGGGTGCGACATGGACACGGACTATTGGGTGCGACGGCGTCGTGCAATGGCTCACCCGGCGGACCTCCCTTTAATCCCTCCCATACTGACAACCTTTTTTCTTCCTAGACTCCTCGTCGCCAAAATGCAGGACGAGCTCAAGGCGCTCGCGCTCTGCCAGACCAAGGTGCGCGCGAAGAAGCTGCCGATGGAGGTCGTGGATGCGGAGTATCAGTGGTGCGTTTTCGTTTTGCGTCTCCCTTTGCTTGCTTTTTCTGCGCGCCACGTATATACTTGGGATCCTCCGGTGGCTCGGCGCTTGCTTGCCCTCTATCTTCTACTTCGGTGTGGCTACTCGCGTGCGGATGTGGATGCGGACGGACGCGACGGGGACTGAGAGTCGTCCGTGCATGTCCTCTCCTTGGATTGATCCCTCGCACGTCGTCGCCTTGGCCGACGTCGAATGTGGCGCTTGCCTAATTGGGAACTCTTCCCTTCCGCCACCTTTCTCCTTTCCTCCTCCTCTTCCACTCCCCCTCACCCTGTCTCGACCGACGGACTAACGCCTACCCCAGGGACCGCCGCAAGCTCACCTTCTACTTCGTCGCCGAGAAGCGCATCGACTTCCGCGAGCTCGTTAGGGAGCTATTTAGGTGCGTTTCGTTTCCCGTTTGTATCCAGAGAGAGATGGCTGATACGTGTGTGTGCAGGCTGTACAAGACGCGGATCTGGATGGCGTCTTTGCAGGGTGCGGGCGGGTTTGAGCAGTAAGCGTGCGGTGGTGGTGTAAACCTCGCAGAGGGAGGGAGGGAGGGGAGGGGAGGGAGGACGCCGCGAGCGGGGGAGCGAAGGAGGGGAGGGAAGACGGAGGGAAGATGAATACACAGAATGACGAGACGAAGAAGAAGAGGCGGAATGACGAGCGAGCGTCCCGCCGAATAGCGATGCACCCGAAAAGGGACGCGGGAGAAGATGCCGCGCCCACCCATGCATGTCGCTGCCCGTCGGGCCCGCGTCAGCCCGCGCGTCGTTGCCGTCGTCGCTGGCGCCGTTGCCGTCGTCGCTGGCGCCATCGCCATCGCCGACGTCGACGTCCACGGACGCGCGCATACACACCATCACCAACGACACCATCACCGCATCCCGCATCCGTGCCACCAGCACCAAAAACGACACCATCCATCCGCGAATTACCCCATGCCATCAAAGAATCACCTCGACTCTCAAGCGAATCCAAAGACCGAATCCAAAGAACGAATCCGAATCCCAAGCAATTGTACCACCATGCTAGATATGCATATTTCCTCGCCTCTGTTCCACCCTCTGTTCCGCCTCGCTCGACTACTGCTCTCCGACCACGCGCGGCGCGCCGCGTGTGGGTATTTAATTACGGGCGCGATCCGTCGTCTGCCGCGTCGCGCCCATCCGCCCCAAAATGTACTTGTACCAAAATCCGTATCGGGCTCCTTGCTGTTCTTACCTGGCCTTGGACTATCTATCTATCTATCTCTTTACTCTTCCTGCCCTACATCTCTTTCCTCCTTCTCCACATCACGAGCTACGAGCTACGAGCTACGACCTACTACTACATCCTACATGACATGATCTCTCTGCCCACCCACCTCTACATCGCTGTATGTCCGCTGCTCATCGAAAGACGTTGGTTGTCTGTCTTACATCTACTTACTAGTACATATCTCCTCATCCTCATCTCTTGTACATATATTTTTTCTTTCCTTATGGTCGTCGTACATACCATGCCCATGCCCAAGGGGCTTACCGTACACTGTCTTTTGGTTTTGGTATTGGCGTCGCGGCCGTGCGTGCGTTCGTACAGTTCCATACATATATCCTTCCGTCTCCTGCTTACACGAATGTCTCTGTACAGTAGTTTCTTTTTGCTTGCGCGTTTGTTATTATTGTGTACAGTATGAATAAAAGTGGCTTGTTCGTCTGCTATGCAGCTGGCCGGTGTTGGCGGAGATCGTCGTATGCATGTGCGTTTTCGAATTCATTGTTCCATGAGATTCCATGCCAGTGAGCGGAATTAGGGATTTAAAATACAAGAAAAAAACTAGCGGTGTGATATGTACAGTAGACAGAAAGAGGACGTGCGTGCGTGGATGGGACAGAGTGACGAGTGAGATCCGGGGTATGCTGGGGTAGAGATACAAGATAAGTACAGGGGTGATACAGCGGCTGCGGCGGTCAGAGCTACAGAGAAGACGGGGCGAGGGGGCTGGTAGTTTAGGCGGCGGCAGGTTGGGTGACGGTACGTTCGGCGGTTACTGCACGCAGTGGAGTCAGTACGACGATATAGATCGAGGAGACAAAGGAAAGCAGCGCACCCCACGTCCGGCGGTCCATGGGACATTGCCCCTTCGACGCGGGCGTGCCGATCCACTTGAGGAGACAGTGCATGTGGAAGACGTGTGTGCATTCGCCCCAGACTGTCCAGAGCATTCAGCTTTGATTCTCATCCCAAGACTGCGGAAAGACGCACTGAGCGGACAATCATCGCCCGGAACCTTGCACGATGGACAGCAGCCCTCGTAGGGGACGCGACAGATCCCGCAGACGTCCTCGTTCTCGGCGTCGTTGCTGCTGTCGGGCCCTGTGTCCCAGCGCCATTGCGCGACTGCGTGCCAGTGTTTTATCGTGACTTTCATTGTTTTGCGGTAATGAATCCCAGTACTCCCCGCGCGTTATCGAGCGTATAGGTTGGCAAGAGAGTCCAATGTACGGCGGGATGCGCAGGGAAGCGAGGAAATAGGGAGATGGTGGTAGGAGACAAAGCTGTGAGTAAACAAAGAGCAACGCGGATGACTGATGTGTTTGGCTTTATGTACGCGACGTGTTCGAGTCAACGCGTTTCGGCTTCAAGCGACGTCGACGCGGAAGCAACTTGCCGCGTCGCAGATGGTCTCGGGCGCTCCCGGGTCCTTCGGGTTTGATGAACCGGTGAACCCGACATCAGTCCCGGCTGGTTATCTCCGGTAGGTCTTGCCACCTTAACGACTTCAGTACTAAAAGTTACTTGACGGAGGCTCCTACCATGCTGTGAGCCTGCGTTTCCCGCAAAGTCAACTACTACATCGCCTCGGCCCGAGTTCGACACGCGGGTTATAAACGACTCGTTCCATCTTGTAGGGCTGTACACCGCGCCCGTCGCGCCGGTTCTACGGGTCCCGTGCGACGGGTAGCCGTCCCGTTCCGTCGCACATCTTGAACAGTTGGCGACGGGACGGCAGCGGGACGGGCATGAACCGTTCTCTGCCGTCGAAAAACGGCCGGCGACGGGTCGACGGGATGGGTTACAATTTCGAGGATTTTACGTTGGATTTCAGCGCGATGGATCAGTGAATTAGTATGTTTCCATGGTGAGCATGTATTCCAGCTTCGATTCATTTTTTACCGACCCGGAGTGGACGCAATTGCGACTCGGGTAACGCCGACCAAGAACTTCCCCTTTGGGAATTCGCATTGAACGTTGCGAGATTACAATTACTCGACACTACTCAACAAATATAATCTGTTTTGCTCTTCAAACCATCATCCCAGAGTCTTTTGGTTGAAATTTCTGCCGATTCAATGGATGTTTGTTCCCTCGGACCCCCCAAAAAGTTCTTTGAGCTCACTATTGGCTGCAAGACCGTTGTTCTCGACGCTAACAACGAAGTTTGGCCTGGTTAGCAGATGATTCAAGCCTTACCGGCGACTTTCAACATGATCTTGCACCCGTCTACCCGCGCCGGCCGTCCCGTTGTCCGTCCCGTTCCGTAGGAACCTTTGGAGGTCTTGCGACGGGACGGTAACGGGACGGACTTACCCGTTCCACCCCCGTTAAAACGACGGCCGTTCCCGGCGCCGGGACGGCGTGCAGCCCTACCATCTTGTCTCTGGCACAGTAAGGCGCAGTTTGCTTGTTTTTCTCCCTCAGGCCTCAGGCTTTCCCTGGCTCTCCGTCATTGAGTACCAAGTTTTGTTTCAAGCGCGCTCACTGGATCCATTGAAGTCCGGTTGCCCGGTGCACCCAACTTATCAAGCCTGGATCTACGATAGGAAAGGCCTGGTAGCGCGTGGGCGCGTCCGCGTCTCATGAAAGGGCAACATTGTGGGCCAAAGCGGAAGGTACTCGTTCGACTCGAGGCCAAGCCATCAGACGAGCAAACTGATCAACTTTTTCTTGCTCGATTCACCTGGTACTAACCGACTTGTCAGGGTTGAATTCAGGATAGGGAAGGCTTGGTAGCGCGTCCGCATCTCGCAAGGAATTTCCAACAAGTGCCAAGCGGGAGGTACTCGAGTGCAAGCCATGGATTCGGCCCGCATTTTCTTTTTCCTCCTCGATTTTATCTGGATCTTACCAGGTCTGAATCTACGACATGAAAGGCTTGGTAGCGCGTGGGCGCGTCCGCATCCCTTGGGGGCGAGAACATAAAAGCGTCAAGCGGAAGGCACTCGTTCGAATCGAGTTCAAGCCATGGATCGGCGCGCATGTTCTTTTTTCTCTTCGATTTTATCTGGATCTTACTAGGTCTGAATCTAGGATATGAAAGGCTTGGTAGCGCGCGGGCGCGTCCGCTCCTTGTGACCGAACTGTTCGAGAGCGTCAAGCGGAAGATACTCGTTCGACTCGAGGCCAAGCCATGAGTCACATTCTCGGCTCCTTTTTCTTCTTCGATTGTGGCTGGGACTAACCAACTTATCAGCTTCATGTCTAGGGTAGGGAAGGCTTGGTGGCGCGTGGGCGCGTCCGCTCCTTGTGACCGAACTTCTCGATAAGCGTCAAGCGGAAGATACTCGTTCAATTCTAGTTCAAGCCATATGTAAAGATGAAGCCGTTCACCTTTTTCTTCCTCGATTTCACTTCGAACTAACCAAGTTGTCAGGCCTGAATCCAGGAAAGGGAAGGCTTGGTGGCGCGTGGTCGCGTCCGCTCCTGGTGACCAAACTGTTCGCCAAGCGTCAAGCGGAAGGTACTCGTTCGAATCAAGTTCAAGCCATGGGATAATAGGCACCGCGGCATTTTTTTTCTTCAATTCTACCCGGAACTCACCAACTTGTCGGGTTCAACTCTGGAACGGGAAAGCCTTTGTAGCGCGTGGGCGCGTCCGCATCTCTTGAATTGACAGGAAAAGCGTCGAGCGGAAGGTACTCGTTCGAATCGAGTGCAAGCCATGGATCGGCGCGCATGTTTCTTTTTTTTTCCTTCTCGGATTCATCTGCAACTATCCAACTTATTTACAGGAGAAGGAAGGCTTTGGTAGCGCGTGGGCATGTCCGCATCTCGTTATAACAATTCGGGACAAACTGGCGTTAGGCGGAAGATACTCGTTCGAATCGAGGTCAAGCCATCCGTCGGGACTGTTTTTTTTTCTCTTCAATTTCACCTCGAACTAACCAAGTTGTCAGGTCTGAATCCAAGAAAGGGAGGGCTTGGTAGCGCGCGGGCGCGTCCGCTCCTTATGACCGAACTGTTCGAGCAGCGTCAAGCGGAAGGAACTCGTTCGACTCGAGGCCAAGCCATGCGTTACATTCTCGGCTCCTTTTTCTTCTTCGATTCTGTCTGGAACTAACCAACTCATCAGCTTCATGTCTAGGGTAGGGAAAGCTTGGTGGCGCGTGGACGCGTCCGCACCCCTTGAATGAGGACAATAAAAGCGTCAAGCGGAAGGTACTCGTTCGACTCGAGGCCAAGCCATGGAAGGATTTGTTCAGGGCATTTTTTTCTTCTCGGATTCACCTGCAACTGTCCAACTTATCAGGTTCATGTTGCGACGAAGGCTTGGTAGCGCGTGGGCGCGTCCGCATCCCTTGAGTTAGGAAAGTAAAGGCGTCAAGCGGAAGGCACTCGTTCGATTCGAGGTCAAGCCATGGATGTGTAGGATTCCTTTTCTCTTCGATTTTACCTGGAACTAACCAACTTATCAGGTCCAACTCTGGAATGTGAGAGGCTTGGTAGCGCGTGGGCGCGTCCGCATCTCCTGAGAATAGTGAATATATCAAAGCGGAAAGCGCTCGTTCGACTCGAGGTCAAGCCATAATGCAGTCTTACGTATTGCTTTTTTCTTCTTCGATGGTAGTTTGGACTCACTCACTCATACCAACATCTGAGGAAGTATAGATATAGGACAGGGAAGGCTTGATAGCGCGCGGGCGCGTCCACATCTCGTGAAGATCGAGGAGCGCGTGAAGCGGAAGGTACTTGTTCGACCCGAGTCCACGCCATAAGCGGAGTCGCCGGCTCAAGTCTAGGAGATAGAAGGCTTCAAAGAAATGCCCGAAGGCGTCCAGTGGAAGGCACTCGTTCAAATCGAGGTCAAGCCATGGAATTCGAAGATAACGGTGTATTTTTCTTCCTCAATCGATGAGAAAGGCTTGGTAGGGCGTGGGCGCGTCCGCATCTCGTATCGTGTTGCGAAGGCATGGAGAGCATAAGCGGAAGGTACTCGTTCAACTCGAGTCCAGGCCATAGGTTGGCGTCTTTACGATTTTACTTTCGACACTCACATATTAGGTTTAAACCTCGTGTACCCCGAATCGTCAAATAGAATCTTAAATGTTCCACTAACTACAGGGACAACCATCTACCAACGACGTTTCAGGGTTCACCTCTGAAATTTGGTGGTAAAATGTATGGCTCTGGTGCGCCTGGTCTTTGAGTGTCCAGCGAGGAGGCCCGTTTCGGATCCCATTCCGCGTTCCCGACCTCGGCGAAGTGTATGTTCGACATGCGTATGCTCGATAATGGGTGGGTGCCCGTCTCCCCGTTCAAGCGTTCTGGGTCGTGGTTGGTTGATATGTAGGTCGCGACCGGATGGCTGAATTTGAAGACATAGTCGACGGAGCGTTGTGAGCGTGCGATTATGAGTGTCGCTGTTGGAAGTATCGCCTACACGTCTGCTGAGTATCTTGAAGATATAAGAATGAAAGGGGAAGCGCACGGCGAGATAGGTTGTTATTCTGGCCACGACAGCTGTTGCGAGATCGAGCTGGGCATTCTCCCCATCGTTGATTTGCTGCAGTAGAGAGAAAGCCAGCTGCAAATTCCTCTCGGACGTCGTTCAAGGATGATAGCAGGAAGAGTGACATACCTGAATCATCGCCCAAAATGCACCCGTCTCGACGAGCAGAAGGAGAAGTCGAGAAACGTTGGTACCCCATATGGCATGCTGTTTCATAAATCTTCTTTGGTTCCTGCAGCGTCGAATGCTCAGTTGTTTGGGCCAAGAATGTGAAGCGGTGAGGATGTGCGCACCATGCCTTCACTCCGATCGCGACTGTACCAACCAAATTCGTGGCTAGAGACATACAATTGGCGACTGTATTGAACGTTTCGTCGATAGACGGGTTCTGGCTGCGCTCAATAGCATCGCGGCTGGTTATTGAGGCAGCACAAAGCCAAACTCCTGAGTTTGCGATGAGAAAATATCACACGACAGCCAGATCAGAGTGGCGACGCACCGACGTCCGCAAGACCCACCGACCACAGTGAAACTTGTATCCACCGGGACAAAGAGAAGATAACTGAGGCACGCCATATCACGATCAAGTCAGAAATCACAAACTGGTTAGGAGCGTGAGCAAAGCGGTATATATCCAGAGATAAAGTCGAGTCACATTGAAAGCCGTCGGCCAGCGTTGAGTTTTGTACAGTGCCGCGTGTGTCTGGAGCCACACAGTACGGCGGTTGGCCAGTGGGACGGAGATCCACGTCAGGTACGCCTCCATCTGCTCAAGACTTAGCAGCATGTCGGCGGCGTATTGTGCGGTGGTGGAAAGGAAGAGCAGCAGCATGGCGCAGAAGAGGAGGCGTGATGCGACAGAGGGCATCGGCCTTTGTCTACGCTTGGGATTTAGCGGTGGCGTTGTGAGCCCGGGCGCAAGAGGAAAGCATACACTGTTGTCCAGAAGTAGATGGCAAATATGACGAGGTATATCCCTGGTGCCGCGTCAGACGTGAATTGAGAGGTGGGAGATGAGGATATGCACCGTAGAAAGCATAGCCAACATTGTGAGGGACGAAATCCCGGTACAGGCTTTGGCCGTAAGACAATACGATCTCCTCCGGGGACGACATCCGGACGGCGGGGGATGGAGCGGAGGAGGGCTAAGGCGGGAGGAAGAAGCAAACGCGGCGTCGTCAAGGGTGGTGATATAACTAACCTTCCGCCTCACACGATATGTTATGTGCGGCAAGTGCCGCAGTTGAAGTTCGATCCAGAGTGACCGGGATTGGCGGGAAGTATACAGTTCCCGTGCGGACAGTTGGATTGCTTCCAGTTAAATCAGGACAAATCTGGGGCCTTGGGGAATAGTCCCAGGACTTTAGCGACGGAATAAATATCTCCGTAGTCTGGGAAAATGAGATGTGTGCGAAAGATGACGGGAATACGCGCTCGGTATTCGATAGCTGCACAAGTGCGCAAGACACCGTCCGCCGGTTTTTAATTTACCGCGCGCCGCTCGGCCTTGGCCATCGGGGAAGAGATGCATACACACGACAGGGCTAAAACCCTCTAAAAATGAGTATTGTCAGAAAATGTCAGAGCACTGTATAGATTCTGACTTACCCCTGAATTCCAATGTACCTTCAAGGTACAGGCCCAGGCCCTCGAGAATATACCAAGGACAAGTAGCGGTCAGGATAAATCATGGTCAACGGATGCTATTGAATTCGCGGACGCGGCTGTCAGGCATTTCGAAAAATGAGCCGCACGATACGCAGGAAGTCACGGTAGGTTCGGTCTTGGAGCTTCTTGGAGACTATGGATGTCCGCCAGATGACCTGGTCACGGCAGGCAGGAGGAGGAGTAATCGGGCCGGTGTCGAGGGATTTCCGCGACGACAACCAGTAGAGTCGCTGACAATGGTGATGATTCCGACGTCTTGATGAGCTCTTACTTTGCAGATACGAAGCTGGTTCCTTCTTGGCGTCATATGAGGCAAAAGTCAAAATGTATTGATGCCATCAGCGGCCTTCGCCGTGGCCAATGGCCTTCAATATATATCAAGTCGGATGGAGACGTTTTAGCAGTACTAGTGCACGTCGTCGGAATGTTTGAGCCGTCATACACGGCGGTGGATGCTCGACGATCCCAGCGCGCGATTATTTCCAAGGGATTGCCAAAGGGAGATTGGCATTTTGGGAATACACACATCCTGCGCAAAGTGTGAAGAGGCAACGAGGCAAGGCGACTTCGGCAAGTAATGTCAAGGCGCGGTTGGCAAGCATGGCAAGAAAAGCAGGAAGAGCTGCAAGAAAGAAAGGATCGACGGAATGATGCGTACCACTGGCATGTGGACGTGTACGCCCTCGAAGTCGCGCCAGGGCCCGGGATGAAGAGCTCCACACGTGTGAATGGACCAGAGAGGAACATTGGCAAAGTATACTCACTGTCGG
This sequence comes from Mycena metata, assembly GCA_029378385.1. Taxonomy (NCBI): domain Eukaryota; kingdom Fungi; phylum Basidiomycota; class Agaricomycetes; order Agaricales; family Mycenaceae; genus Mycena; species Mycena metata. The sequence continues at coordinate 84,565 of JARKIB010000309.1, forward strand.
CGCGCATCCCCCATCACATGTCCCGACAAGACTGCCCCGCTCGCGCTCCCAAACTTAAAGCAGAGCTAATCTCGTGTGAGCGATCGGCGAGAGGTTCGTTCTTTCGTCAAATCACGCTGCGCCGATGAATATTGGTGTGAGTTGTTGTCAGGAGTTGCCAGGCCCCCGCTCGCGCTCTCATCATCCAAAAGCAAGGACTCATATCGTGCGCGCGCACGAACGGCTCGTCCCGCCGTCACGCAAGCCCAAGCCGTCCCGGCTCTCCCTTCTCCCAAGCCCAACTCCAACTCCCAAAGCCAAGCCAGAGCCCCGCGCCCAGAGAACCGAATCGAGTCCCCCCCTTGTGCGCAGCGTGTCCGTGTCCGTGTCCGTGTCCGTGTCCGCAGTTGTTCCCGTACAGGTGCGCGTTGGCGTACGAGTTCGCTGCGCTCGGATACCCTCTCCCGCCCCTCGCACCGCCAGACCCCGCACTAGCGATGGGCACACCTCTCCCCGCGCCGATGGCGAGACTCTACGACCGACTGCTGCGAAGCGCCCCCGGCCGCCGCCGCTGTTGGAGAAAATGGTGTCGGAGAAAGAGGCGAAGCGCACTCCGGGACCAAGGACCTGGGAGGCGAGAGAAGGGAGGAGGCGGAAGGCGAGGCCCCAGACCCGATATTCCCAGAGTTAGACGCAGTCGCCGTAGACCTCGATCTTCCCTGCCCGCTTATCGTTCTTCTCAGTTCTTGGCCGGGTTCTTGTACTCTGGTCGTGCCTGCCTGTGCCCTCAAGCTACTCCGTCTAGAATCTACTGCTGGCAGGTGCACAAGGGAGTCTGAGAGAGGACAAATTTACGCCGCTAACGTCCTGTTTTTGCTGTCGTGCTCGAGGACGGAATTGAGTTTGCGGAGATGGGTGTACGGCACCCCATGTGATCCGGGCTCATCCGGGTCCGAAGTAGAGCGGCGCACTTCGATCGCAGAACGGTCGTGTGCGGCGTTGATACTTGGCTTGCATTCGTGCCGCCACCGCACTAACCTAATAAAGAAATCAGTGGGTTCAAATCACCGTAGAAACAAAACCAGCGCTCAATATCTCAGGCTTGTTATGTCAAAGGTAGCTTGCAAGTCTGGTTTCTGTCCTCGCTGACAGCTCACGAGTTTAGTATTTTGCCTGCGAACAAGTTATTCCATTTCAAGGACCCGGCACACTGGACTGCTCGCACTATGGGACCAGAGAACGTCTTCGAACCGGTGGGACCTGATCTAGTCGTTGATCCCCGTCGACATCTCATCCTCGACTGCAGAAACTCAACTCACAGGCGATGTGCAACTTGCCTCTCGTGCTCCCCCGACCCGGCCACCCACGCCAAGCCCCTACTCAAACAATTTTTTTTTTCTGCTCCCCAAGTCTCCATCTGCACCAAAAATTATTCCTGTCAGTGCATCTGCTTGCCGCCTACCCCAGCTACTTTAAACCAAGAAACCCATCTACAGCGCACTAACGACGACCCCCCGCGCGCATCCCGCGGCCGCCGTCGCATCGCCATCCCTCCATCCTTTCCTTCCTTCCCTTCTGATCTAGGTTCTTTCTCCTCGCAGGCGCGCGCCGCCGTCGCTGCGTAGATACCGCCGTGTATCCATCCACGTATGTCTCCGTACATGTATGTAATCGGCCCTCAAATGAATCTCTACCTCTGCGCTCACTCAATCCCCGCCAGTCAAAGAAGCTAGGTGCGTTGACGTGCGCTCGAGTCTTGTGAATACATACATCAAGGCGTCGTGCGCTCTTGAGACGGAGTCGAGTGACTCCCGGAGTCGACTTAGCTTCCTTCCAATAATCAATTAATCTCGAGGGAACACTGTATGCAGTCCTCATTCAATACCCGCCAGAAAACAGCTGCTTCTGCTTCGTTCCCAGTATGTACGGAGTACTTACTATTATATCGAACGCTCGCGAGTCCAGTCCGAGGCGAGTGGATGGATGAAGCGAGCCCCGGGGTGGAGACTCGACTCGATTATAAGCGCTCTGTAGGATCGTAATAATAAGCCAGCGATGTCGAAGGCATACATACACATATTACCGCCAACTGGAGTACGCAGAATCATATCGCGGGTGCGACGGCGGGTTGAACTGTCGAAGTGAGCGTAAAGAGCCTTTTTGGTGCGTTGCGTTGCGTTGGCTTACCGACATCCCGATATCGGGCTCGGACTCCCTCGGGGCAGCCTGAGATGAAACTAAAAGTCGAGAGTATGAGTCTGGGTAGTATCGAAGAAACTAGATACTAAAAACGAGAGTCAGAATCCAGAGTACCATAAATTATGCTAGCCTCTGAAATCAGTCTTGATTAATATTGATTCAAGTGCACTCGTACGTACCTGGATCCAAGGCACTCGCCTCCATCGCCTTCGCAAGACCAAGGCGAAGACCTATCGTGCATGAACCGCGACTAATAATCAGTAACTTACACAACGCAACCAACGCAACCGCAGTGAGAGTCGTGGAAGGAGGGGTGAGCCGCGTGAATCAGCACTAGTTTGTGTTTGTGCGGGTTCGGGGGAATATAGCGCATCATACAACTCGAGGGCAGATACATATATTCTATATTCTATTTGAACAGGAATATGGGATCAGTGAGTTGGTCGAGGTCGAACGGGATGAGTACAGATTGAAGGTGGACGTTGTGAACGATTCGGACGACACGAAGGAATGAATGCGAAAAGACTAACTAACGTACATCGAGCTCGCAGTTCAAGGCTGAGGTTGAAATTCGTGGTGGCGGTGGTCATTATAGGTGAGAATTTAAAATACGCCAATGAACACTGAGTCGGTGAATGCGAGTTAGATACCTCGCCTCCGGGCCCGACTCGAGTGGTTTCAGTTCGTTCGTGGTTTGAATCGAGGTTGAGTTTGAGTTTGGGTTTGGGTTGAACACCGAGTTTGGGAAATAGAAGAATAAGCGATGAGAGGTGGTGATTGTCAGCTAGATGGGATCGAGCCTCGATTGGAAGGTGTTGGGCCAGGTTGACTTCGAGGGTATCTCGTACTGAGTTGAATGTTGAATTTGGCGCCGACCATGGCAATGAAATTTGTCGGAGCTACAGCAGTTGAATAGATGAGCACTGGAGAGCTGGAATAGGCGAGAGGAATCGAGTGAGAGAAACCGTTGAAGTACAGCAGTTGGAGATAACCAAGGTTGTAGTTACCTTGAATTGGGGGGGTTTGACGGCAATTTGGTCGGTCGAAGTTGGCGAGTTGAAGGCGACGAGCAATATGTATATTCGAGTTCATGGGGGTCGTTGAGGTTGAAAAGTCGCTCCAGGGCAAGAGGACAGTGGGAAGTTGGTGGGGATCGAGGGGACCGAGATGTTACGAAGTGGACCGCGAAACAAGTCCGGTACAAGTCGGTCCAGGAATACGGTAAAATTGAGCTGAAGACCTAGCTACGTACATGCCAGCATATAGGGGGTGAAAAGAAAATAAGAAAGGAATAACGTAAAAAGAAAGAACGAGAGGGAGGGATGCTTGAATGTTTAAAGGTAAAGAGAAGAAAGCAGATTGAAGCCCATTGAGCGTATAAACCATTAGGTCTCGCGGTCGCAGGCGTGGCCACCGCAGTCATTGTCGGGCTCGACCTCGCGGTCGCAGGCGTCGCCCCCACAGTCGTTGTCGGGCTCGACCTCGCGGTCGCAGGCATGACCCCCACAGTCGTTGTCGGGCTCGACCTCGCGGTCGCAGGCGTGGCCCCCGCAGTCGTTGTCAGGGGCGACTTCGCGGTCGCAGGCATGGCCGCCGCAGTCGTTGTCGGGCTCGACCTCGCGGTCGCAGGCGTGGCCACCGCAGTCATTGTCGGGCTCGACCTCGCGGTCGCAGGCGTGGCCCCCACAGTCGTTGTCGGGCTCGATCTCGCGGTCGCAGGCATGGCCGCCGCAGTCGTTGTCGGGGGCGACTTCGCGGGTGCAGAGTTGTCCCGCACCGCAGTCGTAGTCGGGGGCGAGTTCACGGGTGCAGAGCTGTCCCGTCCCGCAGTCGTCCTGTGCAAAATAAGCCATCAATTCAGGAGCAATATGAAGGACCAGGCAGTGCGCACCGGCGAGGCAACAGGCTGGGATCGGGAATGTCAAGGAGTGTGAACGTATACGGAAAACCCAACTCACAACTGCGACAACAAACGAAGCAAAAGCAACCGCAAAAGTTACAGCGATAGTGAAGGACTTCATGGTGAATGTAAGAATGTGAAGTGGTCTGTTTGATTCGCTCTTAAAGCGGAAATGGTATCGCGATGCGAGGTCGGAACGAACGGAAAGCCATCAGCAAAAACGCAAATCACGCACGGACTTTGATAGACTTTGATCTTGTGATGTTGCGTCTCTCGCGTCCACGAGCATACGCGAGCATAAGCGAAGCTCGAGATTTTTGTGTAAGGTCTCTACTGAGTGCATCCTCACGCTCAGCTCATTTTTGAGTGCAATTGTACTTAGCTTTATCCACTCAAAATTTTTTACGACTTCAACTATCTGCATATTGAGCTCGCGTCGCTCGCGTAGGCTCGCGTATGGTGTTCGCGACATAGATCGTCGTCTTGTACGCGCGCGTGCGCGTACGAGAGCCCACGCGAGCTCAGGCGCAAAGAAAATTCCGATGTGCTGCCTTGTGCTGCCTGCTTATCGTTCTTCTCCGTTCTTGGTTCTTGTACTCTCAGCTCTGGTCCTGCCTGCCTGTGCCCTCAGGCTACTCCGTCTAGAATTGGAGGCCCCCGGTCACTCACCCATAACTCGGTCCGCCAAAAGCCCAAAATTTCCGTTGATTTACCTTACGATTGAGAGGACAACGAATCTCCGCCGCTATGGATAGCCACCCATATTCTAGCTACATGTTTGTTCTTAGTAAACTGGCTGTTCCAATTGTGGGACCGCGCCAGTATAATTTATTCCTCCTCCTCCTCCTATGTCCTGTTTGCCGTCGTGCTCGAGGACGGAATTGAGTTGCGACAGGGTGTACGGCACCCCATGTGATCCGGGCTGACCCGGGCCGGATCCGAAGCAGAGCGGTGCACTTTGATCGCAGAACGGTCGTGTGCGGCGTTATTCAGGGCATTTATCTCTCCGACTGGGCTCAGCATTTTTTACAGCAGGCTCAAAGATTCAATTTCCGGGAAAAACTAGCTTTTCTCACCGACGACTCAGATCTATACTGTACCAAGTTATAGGGAGGCAACACTCTGAGGACCGTGACAAGTCTGTTGCCTATTTTTTAAGCAACGGAGGGGACCGTGAGCGTGACCGTTGCTTAAGGAGGCAACCAGATTAATTTTTGAAAGGCAAGTTATCTGCATTCTGGTACCAGGTGGGCACTTCCTTAATTCAGAAGATGTTTTTGGCTCCTGGCCATCAGAGCACATCCTCAGGGTTAGCAAATTTTTTCAGTAATTTCCCTTCAATTTTTTCAAGGCAACCGACCCTACCGTTACCGTGACGTGCTTTGGACGTGCCAGAAAATAGGCAATACAACGGGCCTCCCGTTACCGTTACCGTGACCGTCGCCTCCCTACAACTTGGTCCAGTACACTTACCTACGGCCGTATATGAGAAGAGTGGGAGTGGGACTCGCACAATTAAGCGAGTCCCACTTTTGATCTGAATTCCATTACTGTACGATCCTGTATGGGAGCAACGGCTCCGGGACCGTGACACACCCGTTGCCTTTCTTTCAGGCAACGCGGCCTACCGTGAGCGTGACGGTTGCTCAAAGAAGCAACAAGAAATAAATTTGCACAGCAACTGTGCAGGTATAATTTGGGTATTATGGAAGTTTGTGCACTTGACTGCTCTTGGGGCACTAAATTCTTGGTTTCTCACTCATTTCAGGTACTTTCGAGTGCATAGGAATTTTTTCAACTCTTTTTCTTGCGGCGTCACAATAGATTCAAGGCAACGAGCCTCGTCGTGACCGTGACCCCGGCAAAAATAAGCAACGCAACGGGGCTCCCGTTACCGTGACCGTTGCTCCCATACAGGATCGTACAGTAGTCGGCATCAAACAGATCAATATCGGCACCCTGGCTCTTCTAGCGGGTTTTTAAGGCTGCCAGGCATGCCTGCTATATTGCACACTGGGGGGGGGGAACTTCGATGCACTGGGGGGAACATCGTTCCCCCCAGACCCCCCTCCTTTAGCCCGATGGCATATCAAGAATCTAATTGAGGCTGTTTTGCTGCTTTCTTTAGCCTTTTGTCATTGTTTTCGGGCACCGGCCCGCACGGCTGGGGTTTTCCACCCCAGACCCCGACCGCTGCACGGGGCTGCCGCTCGCCGCGGAGGCCCACTGCATGCAAACTGCGTGGTGCGGTCGGCCCACTGTGGGGAGCTCTCCTGAATTTTTAACAGGTTTTAATAACTGCCATCGGTATATTGATTCAGTGATGGCCGCGACGCGTGAGTTCCACTCTCCGTGTTTATCGGACGACGACTCCCACTGACAGGTCGTTAGCCGCGACGTTAAGCGCGGCTAAGCGAGCTTGAGCCGAGTCCCACTAACGCCGAGTCCCACCGTTCTCGTCGTTACTCCCTGCGGCCTGCCACCATTTATATGTCCGTCCACCTTCATGCCATCGGGAAGGACCCGTGAGTAGCCACCGCACCAGCCTAATAAAAGCTTGACACTCCGTAGAAACAAAGCCAGCCCTCGGCGGGCTTTCAATCTTGTGTCGGTGGCGAGTGGGAGCCTGGGAGGGCTGCCCGTCTATGACTGACATGATTTCTGCCCTCGCTGGCAGCAACAAGTTACTGTATTCTGAAAAGAGAATATCTTCGAAATCCTGCACCCGGTGAGACTTGATCTGTTTCCGCTCACTAAATTCACTTCTTCGAGTTCCTTCCTGACTTGAACAAGTCGTTCATCACCGTCGACTGCAGAAACTCAATTCACAAGCGGTAGAACTCGATTTTAATCACTCATTTCCGCCGGCTAGCTCTCTCGCCTCCGACGCTAAGGGATGATCTCTCACCGGTCACCTCCCGTCGAGGTGGTAGAAGTATGTATAGAAGTATGCTCACTTTAGCATATACTAGAAGAGCGATTGAGAATGAGGATAAGTATTACTGGTTCTATCACACGAAACCCGGTTATAGTTTCAGGACAGTTAAATTCTCTCAGCTTAGGCTGCCATGCCTCGGCATCGTACCATCAGGCATCATCCACGACAAGTCCATGGATCATCAACTGTTAATTCGAGTTTCGATCGAGATCTCGAGGAAATGATCAAAGAATGTCGAGATCTCGAGCTTTCCCGAGGTTTTTCTCGAGATCTCGAAGAATTCTGGCTAAAAGGCTGAAAAACACGAGATTTTGTCCAGTAAAGGCCCTGAGGCCCTCAGAGGTATGGCTATTTTTGTGATTTTTTTTTCAAGGCCAATGATTGATGCAGGCCAGTATAAAGTCACTGTGTCGATTTGCCACAGTGAAGTATCAGAAGTCACTTTCACTTTGTTATGATTTTCCTCGTCTGAAGGCAATAATTCAACCGCTGAATGGATTAGGAGAGTTTATGCTGTCACGGCATCAGTGGCCGAGAGGCAGAGTTTGCGGAGTTTTGGACAGACAGATATGTGTAATTTTATAAAGAGCAAAGAGATGAAACCCATATTTGGTTTGTGTCTCGGCTATTCCAATCAAGGTCCAGCACCCATGATTCGATGCTTCCTCCTATTTTCTACTTGGCAGATGAACTGCCCAACAGCCGTTCAAAACTTGACAGATGTCCTGCTTTCGCCATCCCTCTTCCTTCCCACCATCGTTTGGAGGCCTAGGGCCTTCGAAGCAGAATTTTCCAGGCAGAAATAATTTCTCTCTTTGAAAATTCTCTGACTCCAAAGCCCTTTACACATTCCGATTAGACACACTGATCGTGCCCCCAATTAGATCACCAACCATGCTGACTTCAACCTCAACAAAGGTCCCAAATAGTGTTTCCAACTATGCCTTCCATTCACTCATGCTGTCAATTCTACCCAATCAAGGTCGAGGACCTGTTCCCGCTGCGGCTATTTTCAACCTTGCTGATCAATTGCTCATCTGCTCAGCAGCGGGGTTGCCATCTCTCTTTCTCCCCCCCCCCCCCCCCCCCCCCCCCCCCGCCCCACACCACCGTGACCCACAATTTCTATACAGTGACCAGCATGCCCCGCCAACCAACTGTAGATAAAGTTTGTCTCGGCAAACGGCGGTGTAAGAATTTGAGACTTGTGGAAATGGATCAGTTCTTGTTCTCCTCCGATAAGATCCTCACACACTCTTTGCTTCGGGCTTCCTCTTGGCACTTCACGCTCCCTCTGTCTCCACTCCAGGCACAGGGGCATGTTCTTCCCAGCAGATGAACTGCCCCAGAATTTAGCACATGGTTTACTTCTGCTACTCCTTCCCGCCGTCGGTGGGAATGCCTTCAGAGCAAAAGTTTCCATGCAGAGGTAATCTCTCTCTTCGAATGTTCTGGTGCTTTACATATGCCGATTGGACATGCTGGTCGGACCACCAATTAGATTGCCGACCATCTGACTGCCAACTTGAACAGGATCAAACTTCAACTTCCATTCACTCATGGTGTCAATCAGCGTCAAGGTCCTACTTCCTTCGCCGCTAGCTTGCCAATCAATTACTCCACGCTTGATTGTTAAAAAGACAGGTGTGTGCTATCTGCTTCTTACTTCACCTCCGCCCCTCACAATCGTGCCCTGTCATTTTGGGCAATACCCGACATGTTCCGCAAACCAACTGCAACTGGGATCCGTTTGAATAATATCTCTAAGTCTTTAGCCATCACAGCCAACACTCTGGATGTCCTTGTGGACACTCTCCGGATCACTGGCCTTGAAGCTATTTCAAATACCACTCAGTCCCTTTTAGAATTGGTGCAGGTACCGTGTATTCCCCTTTCAATCAGTATTGGAGCACACTCTGAGCTGGTGACTTGCTTAGGCTGTTAAACAAAACAAGGATGAGTGTGCCGAATTGATGGAGCAAACTCATGAGTTGCTCAAAGCAATTATCGGGGTATATATCAAGTCGGATACTGGTCCTGTATTGCCACCGAGCATATTGAATGAGATTGGAAAATTCACTGAGTACCTCTATACTCTCGAACCTACCTACATCCACTGAAGATATTTAGGACCCTCCACAAAGTTTATACTTTTGTTGAGGCCCAACAAAGTAGCAGCAAAGTTAAAAAGTTTTTCCGCCAGGGAGAACTGAGTGTGCTGCTCAAGGCTTGCAAGGAAGGATTGCAACAGAGATCCAATTTCTTCAATGTAAGTACTCACATTTAAACCATATGGCAACTGACACTGGCAAAGATTGAAATTGTGGACATCATGACCAATGCGAGGGAAATGCAAGACCAGGCTCAGCTCAGACACCAGGAGGTACTCGACATCCTTGAAACAATGTCTAGTTCAGATTCAGCTTCTTCTGTATGTGAGCAGATTCTTCAGGAGTATTAGTACTAATAGCCTGGCAGATTAGCAAGATGTACTCTGGCTCATTTGCAAGGTACTTAATTCCAATAATACTATCTCTCCATTTGTTTATGAATACTATAGTTCCAATTCTATCTCAATGTTGCCAGCAGAGCCAAAAATATTCCACGGTCGTGACTCGGAGCTTGCAGATATTCTCAAGCTCTTCAGGAAAGGCACTCCAAGAATTGCTATTTTAGGTGCAGGTGGCATGGGAAAGACCAGTCTAGCAAGGATTGTAGTGCACCATGAGGAGATAAGCACCAAGTACCATGGGAATCGGTTCTTTGTTACCTGTGACACTGCATCAAGCAAACCAGAACTTGCAGGTCTCATTGGAGCCCATCTTGGAATAAAACCTGGGGAAGACCTCACTCAAGCGGTCTTACGGCACTTTTCCAGTAGTCCACCCAGTCTGTTAATTCTGGATAACCTTGAAACTGTGTGGGAGCCAACCAAATCCCGCAAAGAGATTGAAGAGTTCCTCTCTCTTCTCGCAGACATAAACAGTTTAGCTTTGGTGGTTTGTAGATTTCCCTTTTCCCTATTGATCTCACTCATGAAGCCTCAGATCACAATGCGTGGAGCAGAAAGGCCATCCACAGTGCAATGGACCCGGCCATTCTTACAGCCCCTACCACCCTTGGCACAGGATGCTGCCCGAAAGATGTTCATTGATATTGCTGATGACAAGCATCCCCTGGATGAAGTTGATCAAGTCCTCCATTTAACAGCCAACATGCCACTCTCAATTAGCCTTCTTGCTCATTTGGTGGATATGGAAGGCTGTAGAGAAATATTATCCCGCTGGGAGACAGAGAAAACTTCCCTCATCTCTAATGGCGATGACAAAAGATCCAACCTAGAGCTGTCAATTTCACTCTCACTCTCAGGTCCCAGAATTGCTTCCACACCACAGGCCCAGGATCTATTAGCGCTACTATCCATGCTGCCAGATGGCCTTTCAGATGTAGAGCTCAAGCAAACCAAATTTCCAATCACAGATATCCTTGGTTGTAAAGCGACATTGCTGCGTACTGCTTTAGCATACACTGATGGCCACAAGCGGTTGAAGGTCTTGGTGCCTATTAGGGAATATATGGCCAAAGTGCTCCCCCCCACAGACCAGATGATACAACCCATGTTCAAACACTTCCATGAACTGCTGGAATCATACACAGTAGCCTTCGGTACAAGATCTGGGGTGTTACTCATTGACCGGATAACATCAAATTATACAAACATCCAGAACATCTTGCAAGCCAGCTTACAGAGGGAGTATCACAATGTTGTGGATGTTATTTACTGTGCATGTGATTTTAATCACTTCAGTCTGCGTATTGCACGTGGAGTAACTCCTCTTCTGGAGGATATCACCAACCTCCTCCCATCCTTAGTAGACTATCGGTTGAAAGCATATTTAATTGCTGAACTGGTCCAATCATGGGCATATCATCCAATCTCCCATCCAGACTCATTGATAGTTGAGGCCTTGGACCACTTCAAGCACTTTGATGACCCTGACCTTGAGGGTATGCTCACTGCTTAATCTGTGTGCAATGAACTGAAAAAGATTGACAGCTCGTTTTCACACCAATATAGCATTTTACTACCTTCAGAACAACTTCAAGCTTTCCAAAGTTTTACAGCATGGTCAGATTGCCCTCTCCCTGGCACAGACAAATAGAAACTTTGCGAGCCAATGTGATGCACTGATTACCCTTGGAAAAATTGAAACACTTGCTGGTAATCATGCTGCTGGTCGAGCTTATGCACACGAGATGCAGAGGCTTGCTAAGATTTGTGGAGATTTGTGGAGCGAGGCACGTGGTCTATACATTGAGGCCCTTTGCTTGGTGTCACTGGGTGAATACCAAGAATGCATGGCCCTGACCACCAGAGGGAGAACAATTCTGGGTCTATGTGGTCTGTCTCATGGGGCGATCAACTCTCTGTTGATGGGAATTCAGGCTGAGGTTCACAAGCTCAAATCAGAATATATTGAGGCACATGACATCCATAATCAGATTCTCCAAGAAACACCTAATGATAGTCATCAGCAAGGGACTTGTCTGATGAATATTGCTGAAATCGAGGTCTTGAGTGGGGTCTCAACCAATAAAATTCAAAGTAAAATTGATGCATCACGAGCCATCACCAAATTAAGTAAAAATGCCATGTTAACTATTGCATGTGATGTCACTCAGGCAGATCTCAACCTCAGAGATGGAGATTTGTCCAGCTTATTGTTCTGCAAATGCCTCCGATTTACCTGGGGGACACATGCTGAGGCAGCGGGTTACTGCCTGGAGAGGCTTGCAGATATCAATCGCTGGGAGGGATCTCATCATCCAATGTCTTGGACTGCTGTCTTTCTTGCACAATCCCTCCAGGCAAAAGAGAGGCTAGGAATCTACAAGGCCCTGCAATTCCTGGGGGATGTTTTCCTTAGGGAAAATGATGAAGCCACAGCCACTTCTCTGTTCACTCTTGCTTTGGAGGGATTCACCCGGATGGATGTTCATTGGAGCAGAGCAGAGTGCATGATCCGACTCGGGGATATATCCAACAAGCATGGTGATTTACTGAGGGCGCTGGGACTGTGGGACACAGCAAGGCCACTCTTTGAACGCTCATCACAGGCCAAGCGGGTTCACAATATTGATGAGAGGCTGGCTAGGATTGGGGAGGATATCAAAGAACAACACAAAAGTAACTTAGCTCGGCTCACTGAGCTCAATGCTTCTACGGGGACGATAGAAGAGCTGGATGAGGATTTATTGGAGGATGAGTTGGAAAAACAAGACACTGGGTTGGTTGCAGGTTAATCTGTGAAGGATGATTGATGGATATACCTTCCTTTGCCTGTGTACCTAAGTACTTATGTGAGGCCCCATTCAGCTCTGAAAATCTATTGATTTATGTATTCACATCTGCGGGAAAGCTAAACATAAACATATGCTCCCGAGAGGTATTTAGAAACAATGAGTGGGTGCAGATCTGATGGTTGAGTGTTGAACTCTGCCAAATTGGATTCACTTCCCTTCATATGTTTAAAAGAGAGCAACAAGTGTCTGTTGACCAAATCACCTGAGCAGGGTTTTTTTTGCCTTAATGCAAAGCGTAGCATGGAGGGAGGAGCAGGCAGGTATGTAAGTAGAGTTACATGGCACGGTCCTGCTCAGGAACACCGGGCTGAGGGAGTAACTGGATGTACATGGCACTAAATGTACACTACGTACGGGCCCTTACTTGACTTCAGGTATCCTAGGAAGGTATGTAGTCAAATACCTCGTATCACATGCCATGTTATTGTATGGTTTATCAGGAATTATCGGAGTCTCTTGACATTTGACTGACGAAGAGTCGGTCGCTTCTAACGCTAGTAAGGGTGTCCTCATATCGAAGTCATGAAAGTGGTCATCCATATCTCGGGCAAGTTTGAAGCCGGAGGAGCCGAAAACGGTCAGCACCACTATATGATAACGCACAAGGATAACGTAAAAGATACAGTAGTCGCAATTAAAATCAACATAAGGAAACCATCTTAACCCCTCACATACACTCCGCCATCGGCATCTTTGAAGAATCACTCGACGCCGGTTCCTGCCGAGTTGCTACGACTTTGAGCAGATTTTCAAAGGTGTCGGTCATGTTCTGTAACGGTTTGTCATTTCTCGTGTGAATGAAGGGTTAAAAAGCCATACCTGAACACCCTCAGCCAGGTGTGCTACTTGAAAGTCGAGGGCGGTGATCTTGCCAGGTATCAATCAGAACTCAGGCTTGAACTCGATAATCCAGACGATCACTTACCTTTTGAGCCTGCTGCTCAAATCCATCGCTTTCCAACTGGCGGGAGAGTCCTTGGATGTCGAAATCAAATGTGTCTATTCGTCGCCGAAGACTCGCCCAAGACGTGTCGCGTAGGGCTTGGCTTTTCCTCAGTCGTGCGATATCGGTGGTGTTGACGACACATTCTTTCGCCTGCTGCAACCGAGATTAGCACCAGTGACGCTATCTCAAATGTGGAACTCACCATGTTCTGCGTGCTGGTCAGGTCCACAAGCTTCGTGTTTACTTCTTCACTCATGCGGCGCAGATCCGACAGCTCCGTGGCACGATTATTGGCCAGATTCACCCTCATCTTGTGAGCGACAAGCTCGAGGGCATCTCTCTCGCCTTGATGCTTCTCGATGGATTCGATTTGGAGACTCAAGAGTCCCACTTGCCTGTCCATTCGTTCGAAACCAAGGACCAGCGGACTGCACAGTGCGCGATTACTCCTTGCAATGACAGATGCGCGCTCCTTGATGTCGGAAGAGATCTGGGCTGCGAGGTCGGCATCCAGCTTACCCAGAGCATCATGGATAATGTTTCCGAGATCTCTTTGGCCACTCCCGACCGCAGCGAGCGCTTCCTTGATCGTCGCAACATTTTCGGCCTTGGCGGCGTCGATTAGATTCAGGAACTCGAGCCGGTTCTCGGTGACGAGCTGTGTCGCGAGTTTCTCCAGCATTTTGATCATCTGAGAATCGGGCGTGCGTGCGCACCATATGGCAACAGCGTCGTAAATTTGCCGTATCCGCAGGACCAGCGCGAGCCCACGGGATTCCAAGTTGAGAGATAGGTGGTGGAGATCAACTCCGAGACGGAGCGACAGAGCCCTCATCGACGCGCGCAGCGCATCAATGCGGAGTGTTGACGAGACGATGTTGGCATAGGGCAAGAGCCAGAAAACCAGCACTGCTGCGAGTAGAAGGAGATTGGTGAGAGTGAGAATCATATCGGGTGCGTTGAGGGTCTGTGAAGTGGCTCCCATTCCGACCGAACCTTTATATAGTGGAGACAAGTCCCTTTTTTGGACTATCAGGGATAAACGACCTTTCACAAGGCGCCCTTTTTAAGCCTGCGGAGAAAGGCGAAAGAGAAAGGGCGTCACAAGGTGTTTGACCTCTTTCGAAGATACGCGCGTCAAAGCCTCCGAAAGGAACCAAAGGGGAGACTGGGAAGCCATTTGGACAAAGCCTCTGAACATTGAAAGACGACAGAAAGAAGAAAGAAGGTATGCCATCAACATGTCACGTGGGTCGACGCGTGGCGGTAGCGGTCAAACAGGACCAAACTTCGCGGTTCATTTAATTTTATTCTATGCATCGATATTGTTGAACCAGGCTCAAAGCCCAGAGGCAGGATGGAATGACCTTGTAGCGCCCAGGGGCGTCCATCCACGATATGTGGGCGAGGAAAATATTTCATGTCCGTTCGACTGTGACATTCAACCTCAACTTCAACAGTCAACTTAGCCCAAGCACTGTAGCTTCATCACCCTTTACATTTGTTCCAAACCAAATAATATGTATTGCAGGTCCAATGACTACGCAGACCAGATACGAACACTGGTTTAACTTTCCAAACTCGGTGTTAAAATGTAGGGCTCCGGTGCACCGGGTCTTTCGTGCACTAGCGGTGACTGTTTGAGTTCCCATTCTGACCTGTGAACCTCACCGAGCCGCAGGTTCGACAGACGGACGCTCGATAGCGGATAGTGGGTCGTCCCCCCGTTAGGTGCCTCTGGCCCAGGCCGGGAAGAAATGGAGCTCGCAACTGGATGACTGAATTTAAAGACATGGTCGACGGAGCGCTGCGAGCGTGCTATTATTACTGTCGCCGTTGGGAGTATTGCCTACACCCATCCACATCCAGTGAGCATGCGCGAATAAACACGAAATAAACTCGGAAAACGCACAGCAAGATATGTTGCAATTCTGGCCATAACTGCCGTCGCAAGATCGACACTGACGTTCTCTCCATTGTTGACTTGCTGGAGCACGGAGTATACCAACTAGAATTTGTTTTGTTCCTTTAGGGGCGGCGTCGAGAGTAAACCTCTGACGTACCTGCACCATCGCCCAAAATACACCGGTCTCGACGAGGAGAAGGAGGATTCGAGGGACACTGCTAGTCCACATTCCAATATTCCTCCTCATAAACTTTCGCTGGTTCCTGCAGCGTCAGGTGTTCAGAGCCCAAACTGAATCGATATAATATGTACGCACCACGCTTTTACCGCGATCGCACCTGTCCCGACCAAATTCGCGGCAAGGGAGATGCAATTCGCGACCGTGTTGATCGTTTCGTCCGTAGCGGGGTTCTGGCTACGCTTGAGAGCATCGCGACTTGTTAGCGAAGCAGCGCAGAGCCAGACCCCTTGATTTTAAATGAGGTGATACTACGCAACATGCATATGAGAGTGTGAGCGCACCGATGTCCGCCAGCCCCACCGACCACAGGGAAATTTGAAGCCATCGGGACAAGGGGTAAACAACTGAGGCCCGCCATATTACGATCAAGTCCGAGATCACAAACTGTCCCGGTGAAAGCGTCAGTGCCAGTGAGGGGTTAATGAATGAACAGACGAACATTGAAAGCCGTCGGCCAGCGCTGAGTTTTGTACAGTCCCGCGTGTGTCTGGAGCCAAACGGTACGACGGTCTGCCAATGGGACGGAAATCATTGTCAGGTAAGCCTCCATCTGCTGAAGGCTCAACATCATATCGGCGATGTATTGCGCGGTGGAGGAAAGGCAGAGTACGAGCATCGCGCTCAGAAGGAGCCGCGATCCAAGAGTTGTCACCGGGTTCTGCCTGCTTGTGGCTTAGCGGTGTTGCGGAGCACAATGCGAAATCGTACATCGTTGTCCAGAAGTAAATGGCAAATACGACGAGGTAGATTCCTGTAGGGGCGTCAACCGTGGATTGAGAACGAGAGCTGCGATACTACTACGTACCGTAGAAAACATATCCGATGTCGTGAGGGACAAAATCTCGGTATAGACTCTCGCCGTATGACAAGACGAGTTCTTCGGGGGTCGACATTCGAAATATAGGCAATTGGGGATCGTAGGGTGCCAATAGGCGGAACACAATCAGCAGCGCGTCCTCTTCCAGGGACTTATAGAGTATTCTCCTGCCCCGACTATCTTTGGGGGCGTCAGCCTGATTTAAATTTTATCAAGGACTGAGCGGATGCAAAGCTCAACTGTTGAAACGGGAAGTCAACACTCCATGTGGGAGGTGGCGGGCTGCTGCGGAGAGTTCAGTGCCAGACCAAATTCCTTGGCGTGTGATCCCAGTACAGGATCGTCTCTGCAAAACGAAGAGCCGAGTGCGCGATGATAGAACTCCTTCGGTGGCAAGGAATCATGATCGAAGAGATGACTCGACCTGCCCGCTGTTTCCAGCAATCTCCCGAATATTGAGACCCAGAGAGGCGCCACAGCGCTGAGTTCAGGAGGGAAAGAACCGGCGGGAGAGCAGGACACTAGGATGATGCTCGTTTGGTGGAGGGTGTTTTAGGACAGATTGGGAGGGACATAGTCGAGGGATTATCTAGGCGCCGCGCAGCCGAGGGCCCTTAATAGTCACATTCTCAACGCGGCCACGTTTTACCGTGTTCAGCCGACCCTGCATTCCTGATGAATTTCCGGCTTTCGAAGAACGTGAGTCGGGTCCAATTTCTGTGACAACAACTACCGGCGTGAGGGTGAAATTGATAACAAGAAAGGGGAGAACAGAATTACCACGACCGCATGAATGACATTGAAATGGGGCAAATAGAGTGGTCCCGCCCGGCATCTGCGAGCACAGGAGATGGGATTCCTGTGGGCCAAGTTCGTCACTGGACCCGCCATCCCACCAACATAGTTGACTCCGACGAGCATCAAATGGAAGGAAGCAAGGAGAAGCACCCCAGGGGAGACGGGCGCAGAGGACATATTGAGCTGAGGATACGGACCTGCCACTGGCACCTTTATCCTGAGGCAAAGTCGTCAAGGAACAGTAACGCGAACATGACCGCACATAGAAGCAGCTATCACACCCAATAAGGCAAAATCTCCCCATATGGGAAAAGACTTTCCAAAAGTTGTCAAATCAGTAGTGGAAAAAGGTCTCGAAGATTCTCTTTCTTTCTGCTGGGGTGAAAAGCGGCTCTGAAAGAACTAAAATTAGAGCCCACTTTCACCTTGTCCTTTTGTTTCATAATCACCTGAATGAGGATTTCAACATTGAAAGGCGAAGATTAAGGTGTGCTTTCCCACACGCCGAAACAAAGCCTTTTCAAGATCACCGCTGAAATATTGCCGCATTAGGGAATATTTCAGCGGCGATCTTGAAAGGGATTTGTTTTAACGCATCCAAAAGCATTCCTGAATGCTTACCATTCAGAACTGCTTTCAAAATTCTTTGTTTGAAGACAAATTTGGGGTGTCCAAAATGTGCCTTGATTTCAGCTCATTCAACTTCCCTTTCCATACAAGCTAAAAGACCAAGAATTCCACTCTTTTTATTGTCCAACTGACTTGTGTATTTTCAGATAGCCTTTTCCCATATGGGGAGATTTTGCCTTATTGGGTGTGTATCTTTTGTAGTGCACGTCGTTCTTGCGTCGTTCGGATAGTACCGCCGTGCCACTCTTGTACAGTCGTCAAGATCGATATCCTGCGCCTTTCTCGCGCCTGTTCAGCTTGTGTTGGCTTATAGACTCTGCGCGTCTGTGCCGTAGGAAGGAAGAGGTGGGAAGAGGCCAAAGGCATAGCCAGTGCACGTGCACGTGGAGTCACCGGACCGGAAGGGCATGTGTGGGAAGGTTGCACGTGGCGATCGAACAAGCTAGCTTTTTGCAATTCACCACGACTTGACCTTGACTCGTCCTTCTGTGTTACCAGTGCCAGCTGTCCAAAACCTCAAAAACAAGGGTTGACCAAGGGGAAACTGCGGCTTCGACCAAGCTTCGGCCTCAGACTTCAAGTCGATATTTGGTCGATATCATACTAGGCTCAAGCAGGCATTACTATTACCCGGAACCCACCTGTCACGATCATTTTACTCACCAAGTCTCCCTCCGATTGACCGCCGGCTCTCAGGAGCAAACTCGACATGTGCCACCTAATAGCACTGTGCGGCCGCTAGGTTCCAAGGATTCTGCGTTCCGGTGCCTACTGTGTTCCGGTGTACTTTTGGCCCGGCGGATCGAGGCCATACGTGCATGTGTGCGCTGTCTATGACTGTCGCGCAGTTTTTTCAGACGCTCAGGGTGCCGGATCGCTGTGGTTTTCACCAAGGCCAAGTACCATCCGCTAGGGCCCGCCCTGCTGGCTGTACCATACATGAAGCGGCCCCTTTTTTTATAGCGACTTTCTGCTTTGTAGCTGCTAGTGGTGAAGAAGCCGCAACCTTGGCGGTAAGCGGCGGCGTTTCGCCACTATGGAAGTGGGTTGGGGACGGGCGCCTCATAAATTAAAAACGCCTCCAGTCCGAAGTCATGTCAGAGATGCCAGGGATCAAACACTATTTCCTTGGTACTCATACGAGGGCGTTTGTTCCCTAATAACCGTTAGGCATCCGGTTAGTTTTTGCTTTCTTTTTCACCGTAAGACTTGGGATCAAATTGTTTTGGCACACAGTATTACCTTTGCGGTGTTCTTCCATCACCGCAATGTTTACCAAGGAGCCGCAACCCGATGGCTACTCGCGGGATTCCCGCATTCATAAATGTGCGGCGAATAATATAAATGTGTGGTGAACAGTTATTCGATCGCTCGTTCCCCGGCCCCTCCCTTTACACGATGATTCTGTCGACTGCCTTTGTGTTTTCTTCTCTTCTTTTGGGAGCGAAGGCCGCCATCGTGAGCTCATCTGCTGCGTGGCCTACCTCTCCTGCTTCCGCTGAAATATCGTTTCGATTAGGGTCCTGTGGCCGATCTTCAAATTGTAAACAAGCACATCTCACCCGATGGATTTTCGCGGTCGTGCGTGGCAGCAGAATTTCCAACGTCGTTTTTCCGCTCACCATCTGTGCAGCACTGTTCTTGCCGGTGGTATATTCCCGGGTCCTTTGATCACGGGTAACAAGGGTGATCGCTTCCTCCTCAATGTCGAGGACAAGTTGTCGGATAACACGATGGAGACGGATACGAGCATCGTATGTACCTCTCTTGCCAATTGCGTGCGTTTATTCACGGTCCCAATCAGCACTGGCACGGTATTTTCCAGAAAGCCAACAAGTGGGCCGACGGGGTGTCTTGGGTTACGCGTCAGTTGAATTTCGGCTTCTCAGCATAATTTGCTGAAGCTACGCATAGAATGTCCGATCACTCCAGAGCGAAGTTTTCTGTACGACTTTGAGGTTCCGTGAGTGTCTACTAGGCGAAATCATGGTCGCCGATCGTTCTTACTCGTATTCAGAAACCAAGCAGGGACGTTCTGGTACCACAGCCATCTTTGTTCGTCCCATCTCTTCTGTTTTGTCCCGTTCTTAGATATGCTTCCCTGCAGCGACGCAATATTGTGACGGTTTGCGTGGTGCAATGGTGGTATACGATCCAAATGATCCCCATCGCCATCTTTATGGTCTGTTGAACATTTCTTTTAAAAGACACCTTTCGTTATTGATTCTCCATTTCTTAAGACATTGACGATGGTAAACTTACTGTCATGGATGAGATATCGTTGCTGATGCCTTTGTCATAGACTCCACGGTGATAACACTGGCAGATTGGTACCACTATCCTGCACCGCAACAGCGTGCGGGCTACCCTGCGACATACAATTCTACATTGATCAACGGTCTCGGTCGATATCAAAACGGGGTACGTGGTCAGGAATCCCACCCCAGTTGTCGTTATTAACACAAACGGAGTACAGCCGCTTTCTGACCTCGCAGTTATTAACGTCGCGCCGGGCAAGCGTTACCGGTATGCGGTCCCTCGGACATAAAGCGGGTTGAACTGATCCCTATGGCAGCTTCCGACTCGTCTCTATTTCCTGCAACCCCAGTTTTAATTTTTCTATTGACGCCCACCAAATGACGATCATCGAGGTGGACGGGGTGAATCATCAGCCGCTCACCGTCGACTTGATCCAGATCTTCGGTTGGTAATTTCCACGCCATCGCGGTCTTTTCCTGAACTCACGCCGGGAATTTCAGCTGGTCAACGGTACTCGTTCGTGCTCCACGCCAACCAACCGGTGTCCAACTACTGGGTCCGCGCGCCGCCAGACTCAGGCGGCGCGGCTTTCGGTTTCACGGGCAACAGGGGTTTCGTCAACGCCACCAACAGCGCGATTCTTCGCTATGTCGGTGCCCCTAAGTGCGACCCCACCACCTGCTCCACATCTAAACAGCTTCTGGTTGAGACGGCTCTTCACCCACTTGTGCCGTCCAAGGTGCCCGGGAACTATGTCCCCGGCGGCGCGGACATGAACTTCGTGTTGAACATCACGGTGGATATCACAACGGCCCAATACCTTATCAACGGAACGGTATGTTCTTGTTTGAGTAGCCGAGGACATTCAATTTACGCCCGAATGTGCAGTCCTTTGCGAGTCCCAGCGTGCCCGTACTTTTGCAGATCCTTTCAGGTGCCCACACTGCGCAGGAGCTGATGCCGAAGGGCGACAATATTTTCGAGCTCAAACCGAATCAGGTTGTGGAGGTTAGCATTATCGGTGGAAGTCCCGGGGCACCGGTGAGTGAATCTACTTTTGGTTACGCATATCGAACTCGCAAGAACTCATTCGCCCAATCTCGTTACTAGCACCCCTTCCATCTCCACGGTCACAACTTCTACGTCGTACGTAGTGCCGGGAATTCAACCTACAACTGGAATAACCCGGTGCGTTCTTAAAACACGCGGCACACCACCAACTAATTGGTTTGAATAGGTTATCCGTGACGTTGTGAGCACGGGAGCCAGCGTCGACGATCTTACCACCTTTCGGTATTGCTCTTGCCATGGCGTATAACGCCGAGGGGCTGATTTTCACTCGACGCCAGGTTTGTTACCGACAACGCCGGTCCATGGTTCCTTCATTGTCACGTCGATTGGCATCTTGACAGGTAAGTCCATCCTGCAACAACTCATGTGTGTTTTAAACTGAGAAATTGCAGCGGCCTGGCTGCTGTGTTTGTAGAAAACATCCCGCGCATCGGGAAGGAGAATCCTCCGGGTGAGTTTTCTTGGGTCTTCCTTTGGTTACCACCGACCTGTCTTTTGCAGTCTCATGGGACCAGCTCTGCCCGACTTACCACCGCGTGCACCCCAATTCAACCGCGAGCCTGACAGTTTGAAGGATTTCGTTTTTTGTGGATTTTCAATGTACTATCTAAGTTAGACGCATATATACACTGTGTTCCGACCCTATGGAGACACAACCTGCATCTTCCCCGCATAGATGATGGGATAGACACCCATGTGTCTGCATACCGCTACATGTGTCTACGTGCAGTGGACACAAGATCGTCTACGTTCAGCTATGTGCCGCTCATGCCGTAGCTGAATGTAAATAAACGTAGACTAACGTAGACACAAGTGGGTGCCTGTCAAAGTAGGCAGGAGTAACTCTGTAGAGTGCGCGTCGATATGCCAAGCAGATCGAACGCTGCCTTAACTCCTTCGTTTGGCTTATTTTCGGCTTGCATTCGGCCGGTGTTCGGCTAACAACTTAGCTCATAGTTGTATTGGTGTGGGTGCTGCTTTTGTTTTGGTGCCTGTGGGGGAATTTGAGGGAATGAGGTGGAGACAGAAGTTTCATTTATTTATTTTCTCTGTTGAAATGCAACTCACCGCACAGCTCCGTTGGCGGCCATGGTCGGAATTGGGGTGGAGGATGATGTGTGGAAGGAGGTACGGGGTGCGGTACAACATAACGAGGTACAAGTTAGTTTGTTGTATTGTCTGTCTACGAGAGACTAGGGGTGCGGAGGGACTCGGAGGGAAAAAACAAATTAGCTCACACTCCTCACGGCTTGGGCTCGAGTCGAACGAGCAAAGTCTGCTGAATATTTACGCCGACGGATACATGCACTCAACGCAGATGCGGACCACTCCGCACCAAGCCTTTCTGAGGTCTGAAATCGAGTCAATTAGATGATGCAGTTTTTCCTTATAATTATCTGTTTGCAATTGTGCTGAGGTCGCAAAATTAAACTCACCTCACAACTCACCCTGCGGTTGGAATTGGTGTTGAGGCTGTTTTGTTTTTGGCACCTCTGGGAGGTATTGAGGGAATGAGAGCAGGTGGAGGAAACAAAAAAAAGCCTAAGAAGCCGCCATATGGCTTCGGCTCGAGTCGACCGAGCAATATCTACTTCATGGTGAATCAATTATTTGATGCAGACGCGGCCTACTCCGCTCTAAACCTTTCTGAACACTGTAATTCTTGAGTTGGAATTACAATACCCGACTCACGAGGTACAAGCAAAATTCGTTGTAGTGTCTATTGCTTGTTGTCGGCACCTTTGGGAGAATTTGAGGGAATGGGGTACAGAGGGAGACTAAAAACTTCATTTACGTCGGCCTATGGCTTGGGGTCGAGTCGAACGAGCAATATCTGCTTCTTATTATTTGATGCCTGGCCCAAGATAAATAGATGCGGACCACTCCGCACTAAGCCTTTCTGTCCTCTGCACTGAGACACACTACACGGTGCACTTTATTGATGTGCCAAAATTTGAAATCACCTCACGACTCACACTGCGGTCGGAATTTGTGTTGAGGCTGTTTTTGTTTTGGTGTTTGTGGGCGAGTTTGAGGAAATGAGCTGCAGGTGGAGAGAAAAAAATGTCATACCAATGCGGGGCTATGGCTTGGGCTCGAGTCGAACGAGCGTGATCTGCTTGTATTGATTTCTGGATTTCACCGGAAGGTGAAGCAGACACGGACCACTCCGCACCAAGCCTTTCTGAACTCTGCAACAAAGTTCGTCATGGTTTTTTTGTTTCCCAATGAGCCAAGTGGTCGGAGCTCATCTCTCGATTTGGTTGGCGGTTGCTTTGGTTTTGGCGCCTAAAAGAGTTTGAGGGAATGAGGTACAAGGGTAGAAAAAACATAGCAGTGGAATCTAGTCATGGCTTGGGCTCGAGTCGAACGAGCGTGATCTGCTGTTAATACCATTGGAGCACAACAATGGGTGCGGATGTGGACCACTCCGCACCAAGCCTTTCTGAGCTCTGCAACAAAGTTCATTACACGGGATGCTTTTTTCTTTGTTTCCCAGCTGGCCAAACTCACCTCAATGGTCCCTGTTCCAGTTCACAAGTTGGAATTACAATACACTAGGTACGAGCAAAATTCGTTGTAGTGTCTATTGCTTGTTGTCGGCACCTGTGGGAGAATTTGAGGGAATGAGGTACAGAGGGAGACCAAAAAACTTCAGTTACGTCGGCCTATGACTTGGGCTTTATGGCGGTCACCTTGCACATTTATTATTCCAAACTTTTTTTCCCACTTTTCGGTACTTTTTTTATGTCTTTTTGTGTTTTCATACTTTTTTTTTTCTCAAGTCACTTTTTTTTGGTTCCAGGCCGTTTTTTCTTTTCTGTACAGTTCAACTGATTTCTTCCAAGATTAGACGCCCAAGTTTCAAGCAAAATGAGAATCATAGCTTTTATGTTGGTCGCTGTGCAAGCCGAACAGCCGGCCGTGATGGCCTTGATCGGCAGCATATGTTGAAATGGCTTAAACTAGATGGACTCACATGGTCCACCTCAAAAGGACTTGCAGAACAGATGCTAGAAGCTAGCCACAGCAAAGCTAGGTTTACTGTGGCTTACCAGTAGATAACATCCAACAGCTGAGGCATCATATCAATACCGGCCATCGAAAGGTGATTAACCCCACTCTAGGGCCAAGGTTCAAACAAATTTCCGGCCTCTCACTTGGCGTGAAAGTTGTGGTTCTGGTGTCGTAAAAGGCAAATAAAGAACCAAGATGGGAAGCAGACAAATAAAAGTATGGAACCACAAAAAAAAAACCTTGAAAACCCAAAAGGCATGAAAAAAGGCACAGAAACATGAAAAAAAGACCCAAATAATAAATGTGCAAAGTGACCGCCATAGGGCTTGAGTCGAACGAGCAATATCTGCAGGTGTCATTTCCAAGACCCGTGCATAGATCCAGACATGGACCACTCCGCACCAAGCCTTTCTAAACTCTGCAATGAGATCCACTACACGGTGCACTTTATTGTGCCAAAATTGAAATCATCTCATAACTCATCCTGCGGTAGGAACTGGTGTGGAGGCTGCTTTTGTTTTTGGTACCGGTGGAAGAATTCGAGGGAATGAGCTGCCTCAGCGGGAGACCAAAAAACTTCATTTACGTCGGCCTATGGCTTGGGCTCGAGTCGAACGAGCGTGACCTGCTGTTAATGCAATTTTGCGGAACTCCACAGTGGGCGCAGATGCGGACCACTCCGCACCAAGCCTTTCTGGACTCTGCCACGAACTTTGTTGAACAGTGAAGTTTTCTGAGCTCTGAAATGGAGTCAGAGGTTTTGATCTATCTATTCGTTGAAATAAAACTCACCTCAGAGCTCCGTTGGTGACCAATGAATGGCCATGGTCGGAATTGGGGTGGAGGATGATGTGTAGAACAAGGTATGGGGTGCAGGAGGGACTCGAAGGGGGAAAAAATATCACGAGGGAATCGTGCCATGGCTTGGGCTCGAGTCGAACGAGCGTGATCTGCTGTGATGTTATCGAGTGATGTTTTAGACGGGGTGGTTTTTTTTTTGTTTCCCAGTTGGCCTAAGTGCCATGGTTGGAGCTCACCTCACAATCTGGTTGGTGGTTGGAATGTGCTGGGGTTGATCTTGTTTTTGGCGCCTGAAAGAATTCGAAGGAATAGGGGGCAGAGGGACAGAAAAAATGTGATGTTCATACAAGTTATGGCTTGGGCTCTAGTTGAACGAGCGATATCCGCTGGATAAACGTAGACACTTCCACACCCAATACAAACGCGGACCACTCCACACCAAGCCTTTCTAAGCTCTGCAATGAGATCCGCTACACGGTGCACTTTATTGTCCCCAAAAATGAAATCACCTCTCGCGGTCGGAATTAGTGTGGGAGGCTGTTTTTGTTTTCGGCGCCTGTAGAGGAAGGAATGAATGAGCTGCAGGTGGAGAGAAAAAAATGTTATGCAATGGGGGACTATGGCTTGGGCTCGAGTCGAACGAGCGTGATCTGCTGTTAATACCAACAATGGGTGCAGATGCGGACCACTCCGCACCAGGCCTTTCTACACTCTACAATGAGATCCGCTACACGGTGCACTTTATTGTGCCAAAAATTGAAATCACCTCACAACTCATCCTGCGGTGGGATTGGTGTGAGTGCTGCTTTTGGTTCTTGGCGCCTGTGAGGGAATTTGAGGGAATGAGAAGAGAAAAAAATGTGATGGTTGTCCTCTAATCAGCAATGGCTTGGACTCGAGTCGAACGAGCGTGATCTGCTTCATATAAAGAATGTGGCAGCGCATTGAATGCAGACGCAGACCACTCCGCACAAGCCTTTCTGAACCTTCCGGATCCTCTCTATTATACTGCAGTACTGCATGAGTTCTCCAGCAGGAGAATTGTCCACCGCCCTCCCTCTACGTAGTTTGTAAGTCAAATGATTTGGAGTTGGACTGGACGTGGGTGGGGAAGATTGGATTTGGCATTGCGGAAGATGGGTGAGCTGCGGGGGAATGGAAGGAAAAAAAGAAAAAAAAAGGACTGCACAAAGGTCAACGGCTCGGGCTCGAGTCGAACAAGCGTGATCTGCTGAATATCTACACCGGAAGCCATTTTCATCATTGAATGCAGATGCGGACCACTCCGCACCAAGCCTTTCTGAACACTGTAACGAGGTCTGTTAAACACTAACATCTTTTATTTCAATCGTAGCAAACTCACCTCAATAGTTCCCGTTCCGGGCCTTCTTGAGTTGGAATTACAATACCCGACTCACGAGGTACGAGCAAAATTCGTTGTAGTGTCTATTGCTTGTTGTCGGCACCTGTGGGGGAATTTGAGGGAATGAGCTGCAGAGTGAGAAAAAAATCCTCACTTTACGGCACATGGCATGATGGGCTCGAGTTGAACGTATACTAAACAATAATGGGTGCAGACGCGGACCACTCCGCACCAAGCTTTTCTAAACTCTGCAATGAGATCCGCTAGACCGTGTACTTTATTGTGCCAAAATTAAATTCAGCCCACAACTCAACTCGCAGACGGCATCGGTGTTGAGGCTGCTTTTTCTTTGGCACCTGTGGGAGAATTTGAGGGAATGGCATACAGGGGTGAAAAAAAACGGAATCACGCCAGTCATGCCATTGGCTTGGGCTTGGGCTCGAGTCGAACGAGCATGATCTGCTGGATATTTTACCCGGAGAATATTGCCACACCCGATGCAGATGCGGACCACTCCGCACCAAGCCTTTCTGAGCTCTGCAATAAAGTTCATTAGATGGGATAATTTCTTTTTGTTTCCCACTCAGCCAAGTGGTCGGGGCTCACCTCACGATTTGGTTGGTGGTTGGAATTGGTGGGGGTGCTGATCTTGTTTTTGGCGCCTAAAAGAATTCGAAGGAATAGGGGGCAGAGGACAGAAAAAAGTATGATGTCCATACAATGTATGGCTTGGGCTCGAGTCTAACGAGCGGGATCTGCTGTTAATGACATCTGAAGACCCCTAGTGGGTGCAGATGCGGACCACTCCGCACCAAGCCTGTCTAAACTCTACAATGAGATACGCTAGACGGTGCACTTTATTATTGAATGTCCCAAAAATTGAAGTTACTTCACAACTCAGCTTGCGGTCGGAATGTGCCTGAGGCTGATCTTGTTTTTGGTGCGTGTGGAAGAATGAGCTGCAGAGGGAGACAAAAAATGTACATAGCAACCTATTACAGCCTATGGCTTGGGCTCGAGTCGAACGAGCGTGATCTGCTGTATAAAGGAGGCTCTCGCAACTCATCCAATGTAGATGCGGACCACCCACACCAAGCCTTTCTAAACTCTGCAACAGAGTTCATTAGATTAGACAATGGTTTTTTGTTTCCCAATCAGTCGAGTGGTCGGAGCTCACCTCATGATTTGGTCGGTGGTTGGAATATGCAGGAGGCTGATCTCGTTTTCTGTGCTTGTGGGAGAACTTGAGGAAATGAGGAAATGAGGGAGAGAAAAAAAAGTTTACTTTTTCCTTCCGGATCATGGCTTGGGCTCGAGTCGAACGAGCGGGATCCCTAGCGTGGCTCAGGACTTTCTTCGCCGAGGTCGGACACCAGCAGAAAGGTCCCACAGAACTCTTCTGTGACAACCAGGCCGCGATTATCCTGTGCAAAGACCCTCAATTTCGAGCACGCACCAAACATATCCAGCGGAAATACCACTTCATTCGCGATGACATTGTTGCCAAAAGCGAAGCCGTTGTCCGCTATGTTTCTACTCACGATATGGTCGCAGACATCATGACAAAGCCATTGTACAGGGAAAAGCACTGGAAGTTCGCGAAAGCGTTGGGTTTGCGGTTCACCTCGAGTGGGAGTGTCGAAACCAATGCCGGTTGAACGAGCCGAAACTAACCCAAAGCGGATAACGGGGATCGCGGATCGAGGACGCGCGTTGCCGCCAAGCCTTTCCTCAGCTCTTGCCTTTAACTTGCACGACGCTGAGGTGAGGCTTGTATTATTCTAGCTCATGGACACCTACTTACTGTCTGTAGATAGTGCCTTTGTATTCTAGGTGATAATTAATGAGCTCTTGCCTTTAACTTGCACGACGCTGAGATAGTGCCTTTGTATTCTAGCGGCATCCGGTTCTGAGAGTTGGGGCGACACAGCTTTGTGGGGCCGTCTGCTGCGCACTCTACTCGCCTCCCTGCTCCCATTGTTGCACGATTTCATTTCTTCGCGCGCACCGGGCACCGTTATTCTTATTCTTATTCTTATCTCGCTCCGCGTCCGTGCGTGCGCGCTTTGTGCTACACGGGAATAGGCTATTAGCCTTTGGTGCGGGATCGCCGTCTGTCGGTCTCGAGGCGGGGGTACGTATTCGTACCTGCGCGCCTCTCCCTAATTTCTGGGCCCTAACCACGCGACGCAAACTGGCGCGCGAGCGTGCGGACGAAAATTTCGTCTCTTGGGAGTGACATTTTTACCCTGGTCGGGTGCGGGTGCGGCGCGACGGAGGTGCACGCATATATACTCAGGCAGCGTTCCGCCCGTTCGCCCGCATCATCATTACCTCGCGGCGGACTTTGTGTGTGCGCACCACTTTCTCGTGTCTGGCTTTTCTTTATTCGAGACGCGCGTGCGGTGCTAACCCCATCCATCCCCCTAATGCCTTTTATTTCTTCCTTCCTTCCTCGCAGGCGTCGTCGCCCTCTTCCCCGTCCGCTGGCTCTTCGTCCACCGCGCCTGCAGGCGCACCGCGTATCAGCCAAGTGGTCGGAGCTCACCTCACAATTTGGTTGGTGGTCGGAATGTGCCTGGGGCTGCTTTTGTTTTGGGTGCTTGTGGGATGGGAGAATTATTGGCGTGAGAGCACTCGGGCGCATCACCGAGGCCTCGGGTATCTCGGCGATGTTGCGGGAACCATCAGGAATAGCGGAGAATAGTCAGGAATATTTGGGAACGCACAAGAAACTTGCGGGACATTTACTTATGACTCAGAATGACTGGTAAAGTGGTATATATTGATTGAACCTTATACTGTGTGAAGTAAAGGCTTGAAGACCTCAGAAGCAGAAACTCCATCAAGATTTCGAAGGAATAAGCTGTAGGTTGTCAATAACTAGCCATGGCTTGAACTCAAGTCGAATGAGCATGATCTGCTGGTGTTAATTTTCGCCAAATCCGCAATCAATTGCAGACGCGGACCACTCCGCTTCAAACCTTTCTAAACTCTGCAATGAGATCTGCCACACGGTGCACTTTATTAATTAATGCACCAAAATTGAATTCACCTCACAGCTCATCCTGTGGTCAAAATTGGGGTGGAGGCTGCTTTTGTTCTTGGTGCCTGTGGGAGAATTTGAGGGAATGGGGTGCAGAGGGAGAAAAAGAAATTCTCACATTATGGAACATGGCTTGCGCTTGAGTCGAACGAGCGATATCTGCTTCTGACTATGTGATGCCTGCCTTAAGATACACAGATGCAGACCACTCCGCACCAAGCCTTTCTGAACACTGTAATGAGGTTTGTTAAACGGTAACATATTTTATTTCAATCGTACCAAACTCACCTCAATAGTTCCTGTTCCGGGCTTGGAATTACAATACCCGGCTGACGAGGTACGAGCAATATTTGTTGTAGTGTCTATTGCTTGTTGTCGACACCTGTGAGGGAATTTGAGAGAATGAGCTGTAGGTGGAGAGAAAAAAAAAAGTGATGGTTGTCGATAACCAGCTATGGCTTGGGCTCGAGTCGAACGAGCGATATTCACTGGATAGACGTTGACACTTCCACACCCAATACAGACGCGGACCACTCTGCTCCAAGCCTTTCTAAACTCTGTAATGAGATCCGCTACACGGTGCACTTTTATTAATGTGACAAAATTGAATTCACCTCCGAGTCACAACTCATCCTGCGGTCGGAATTGATGTTGAGGCTGCTTTTATTTTTGAAGTATTTGAGGGAGAATTTGAGGGAATGGGGTGCAGGTGGAGAGAAAAAAAGTGGTGGTTGAATCAGCTATGGCTTGGGCTCAAGTCGAACGAGTGAAATCTGCTGATATGAGGAATGCGGCAGCCCATTGAATGCAGATGCGGACCACTCCGCTCCAAGCCTTTCTGGGACCTGTAATGATATTTGTTAAACAGTGCAGTTTCCTGAACCCTGAAATGGAGTCAGAAGTTTTATTTATTTATTTATCTGATGAAATGCAACTCACCTCACAGCTCTGTTGGCAGCCATGGTCGGAATCAGTGTGGAGGATGTGGTATGCGGTACAGGACGGACTCGGAGGGAAAAATATTCCACCCAAATCCTGTGACGGCTTGGGCTCGAGTCGAATGACCCTCAATGAATCGCAGACACGGACCACTCCGCACCAAGCCTTTCTGAGCTCTGAAATCGAGTCGATTAGATGATGTAGTTTTTGTGCTTTTATCTATTTTGCAAGTGTGCCATGGTTGGAGCTCACCTCACCTCACAACTCATCATGCGGTCGGAATGTGCCTGAGACCTACTTTTGTTCTCAGCGCCTGCGGGAGGATTTGAGGGAATGAGCTGCCACAGGGAGACCAAAAAACATTCATTTACATCGGCCTGTGGTGGGGGCTCGAGTCGAACGAGCAATCTGCTGTGATGTTATCCAACATGCAATGGGTGCAGCTGCGGACCACTCCGCACCAAGCCTTTCTAAACTCTGCAATAAAGTTCATTAGATGGGATGATTTCTTTTTGTTTCCCAATCAGCCAAGTCCCATGGTTGAAGCTCACCTCACAATTTGGTTGGTGGTTGGAATGTGCTGGAGGCTGCTTGTGTTTTCTGTGCCTGTGGAGGAATTTGAGGGAATGGGCTGTAGGTGGATAGAAAAAAAAATTGTGATCATTGTCAATCACCAGGCATGGCTTGGGCTCGAGTCGAACGAGCGTGGTCTGCTGCACTTCACGGTGAATTAATTATTTGATGCAGATGCAGACCACTCTGCACCAAGCCTTTCCGAACTCTGCAATGAGGTTCGTTAAACAGTGCACTTTATTGTCCCAAAAATGGAAATCACCTCAGAACTCATCCTGCGGTCGGAATTCGTGTTGAGGCCTGGTTTGTTTCAGTGCCTGTGGAGAATTTGAGGGAATGAGATGCAGGGATAGAGACAAAATGTGACAGTTGTCCCAGCTCTGGGTTGGGCTCGAGTTGAACGAGCGTGAATCTGCTGTTGAATGTATACTAAACCAATAATGTGTGCAGATGCGGACCGCTCCGCACCAAGCCTTTCTAAACTCTGCAATGAGATCCGCTGCACGGGGCACTTTATTAATGTGCCAAAATTGAAATCACCTCACAACTCACATACTCAACTTGCGAGCGGAATTGGTTGAAGGCCTGCTTTTGTTTTCTGTGCGTGTGGGAGAATTTGAGGGAATAAGCTGCAGAGTGAGAGAGAAAAAACAATTGTTCCAGCTCATGGCTTGGGCTCGAGTCGAACGAGTGATATCTGCTTGTATTGATTTCTGGATTTCACTGGAAGGTGAAGCAGACACGGACCACTCCGCACCAAGCCTCTGCAACAAAGTTCATTAGATGTCATGGTTCCCAATCAGCCAAGTGGTCGGAGCTCACCTCTCGATTTGGTTGGCGGTTGCTTTGGTTTTGGCGCCTAAAAGAGTTTGAGGGAATGATGTACAAGGGTAGAAGAAACATAGCAGTGGAATCTAGTCATGGCTTGGGTTCGAGTCGAACGAGCGTGATCTGCTGTTAATACCATTGGAGCACAACAATGGGTGCGGATGCGGACCACTCCGCACCAAGCCTTTCTGAGCTCTGCAACAAAGTTCATTACATGGGATGGCCTTTTGGTTTCCCAATCAGCCAAGTGGTCGGAGCTCACCTCACGATTTGGTGCCTGAGGCTGCTTGTGTTTTCTATACCTGTGGAAGAATGTGAGGGAAGCAAGAAAAACAAAAAGAATTGTGGTCCAAGTTCAAATAGTTGTAATACGCATGGCTTGGGCTCGGGCCGAACGGGCGTGATCTGCTGTTAATAGTGAAACATCTTAGTGGGTGCAGATGCGGACCCCTCCGCACCAAGCCTTTCTAAACTCTGCAATGAGATCTTTAGACGGTGCACTTTCTTGTGCCAAAATTGAATTCACTTCACAACTCACCCTGCGGTCAGAATGTGCCTGAGGCTGATCTTGTTTTCAGCGCCCCTGGGGAATTTGAGAGAATGAGCTGTGAAGGGAGAAAAATTTTGCCTCACCTTTACGGATTATGGCTTGGGCTCGAGTCGAACGAGCGTGATCTACTTCTTACTTCTCAACGTACCAATCAAGATATGCAGACGCGGACCACTCCGCTCCAAGCCTTTCTGAGCTCTAAAATCAAGTCTGCTAAACAGTGAAGTTTTCAGCTATTTATCTGTTGAATGCAACTCTCCTCACAACTCTGTTGGTGACCAATGGCTATGGTCGGAATCAGTGGGAAGGATGATGTATAGCCTGTAGGGCTGCCGCCCGTTGCCGTCGCGACGGATCGACGGCACCCGTTCGACGGGTGCCGTGCCCGTTCCGTTGGTGATTTCGGAGGTCCAAAAACGGCCCGTTGAACAACGGGCCGGAACGGTAAATCGACGGGACACGGGTCTATCAGGGTATTCTGGCCTCAAAAGCATCTTTATTTGCTCCGTGAGCACTCTTTTGTCAGTCTCAATCTGTTCCAACTTTTTCCCAACTGCTAGAATTCATCGGACGGTGGAGGGTATAAAGCTTGAACTCAGCCGAGGCTGCCGAGCGATCAGTCCGCTTTGGGAAACACTCAAGTTCAGCGGAAAAGAATATATTTGGGACGCTGTGCGGCACAGACAGGTACAGGAAGGGACGGAGAAAGCCAAAGGGTGTCCCTGGACTATAATTGACCTCATAGAAGCACTTATTATCTTCAAACAGAACTTCGACACAAAATTACCCGTTTCTACGGCCGTGACGGCCGTCCCGTTACCGTCCCGTCCCGTCGGAGCTCAGAAAAACCAATTGACGGGCCGTAAAACAACGGCCGTGCCCGTCACGGCAACGGGTGGCAGCTCTATGTATAGGAGAATTTATGCGGTACAGGCAGGACTCGGAGGGGGGAAAACATTGCTGTGAAAACCTGGAACGGCTTGGACTCGAGTCGAATGAGCGTGATCTGCTGTTAATACCATTGCCAGCTCCACAGTGGGTGCAGATGTGGACCACTCCGCACCAAGCCTTTCTGAACACTGTAATGAGGTTTGTTAAACGGTAACATATTTTATTTCAATCGTGCCAAACTCACCTCAATAGTTCCTGTTCTGGGCTTGGAATTACAATACCCGGCTGATGAGGTACAAGCAATATTTGTTGTAGTGTCTATTGCTTGTTGTCGACACCTGTGAGGGAATTTGAGGGAATAAGCTGTAGGTGGAGAGAGAAAAAAATGTGATGGCTGTCGACAACCAGCTATAGCTTGGGCTCGAGTCGAACGAGCGATATTCACTGGATAGACGTTGACACTTCCACACCCAATACAGACGCGGACCACTCTGCTCCAAGCTTTTCTAAACTCTGTAATGAGATCCGCTACACGGTGCACTTTTATTAATGTGACAAAATTGAATTCACCTCCGAGTCACAACTCATCCTGCGGTCGGAATTCGTGTTGAGGCCTGGTTTTGTTTCAGTGCCTGTGGAGAATTTGAGGGAATTAGATGCAGGTGGAGAGAAAAAAATGTCATGCCAGTTCGTAACTATGGCTTGGGCTCGAGTCGAACGAGCGTGATCTGCTTGTATCAATTTGTGGTGTTCACCGGAAGGCGAAGCAGACGCGGACCACTCGGCACCAAGCCTTTCTGAACACTGTAATGCAGTCTGTTAAACAGTAACATCTTTTATTTCCATCACGCCAAACTCACCTCAATAGTTCCCGTTCCGGGCCTTCTTAAGTTGGAATTACAATAGCCGACTCACGAGGCACGAGCGAAATTCGTTGTAGTGTCTATTGCTTGTTGTCGGCACCTGTGAGAGAATTTGAGGGAATGAGGTACAAGGGTAGAAAAAAAAGTGAGGTCTACAGCCATGACTTGAAGTTGGGCTCGAGTCGAACGAGCAATGTCTGCTGCACTTTATGGCGAATTAATTTTTTGGTGCAAACGCGTACCCCTCCGCTCCAAGCCTTTCTGAGACCTGTAATGAGGTTTGTTAAACAGTGAGCCTTGAAATGGAGTCTTAAGTTTTTATCTATTTATCTGTTGAAATGCAACTCACCCAGAGCTCCGTTGGCGGCCATGGTCGGAATCGGTGTGGAGGATGACGTGTAGAAGGAGGTATGGTGTGCAGGAGGGACTCGGAGGGGGAAAAAGATAGCAGTGGAAATTCGCCATGGCTTGGACTCGAGTCGAACAAGGGTGATCTACCGTAATGCTGTTCAACACGCAATGGGTGCAGATGCGGACCACTCCGCTCCAAGCCTTTCTGAGCTCTAAAATGAAGTTTGTTAGACAGTGAAGTCGCTTTTGCCAGTGTGCCAAGGTCCAAAATGAAAAAGCTCCCTAGCTTTTGGACCATGGCTTGGGCTCGAGTCGAACGAGCGTGATCTGCTGAATATTTACGCTGACGGAGAAGTACCAAATGCAGATGCGGACCACTCCGCAGCAAGCCTTTCTGTACTCTGCAACCAACTCCGGTGAAGCGTGAAGTTTCCTGAGCCCTGAAATGGAGCCAGAAGTTTCATTTATTTATTTTCTCTGTTGAAATGCAACTCCCCATCTCAGAGCTCTGTTGGTGGCCATGGTCGGAATCGGTGTGCACGGAAGAGATTGAGAGAATGGGGTGCAGCTGGAGGGGGAAAAAATGTGGCAATTATTACGGACGAAGGCTTGGGCTCGGGTTGAACGAGCAACGTCTGCTGTTAATGGCATTCCAACCTCTCAGTGGGGGCAGATGCGGACCACTCCGCTCCAAGCCTTTCTGAACTCTGCAACAAAGTTCATTAGCCGGGATGGCCTTTTGGTTTCCCAGTCAGCCCAAGTGCCATGGTTGGAGCTCACCTCACAACTCGTCCTGCGGTCGGAGTTGGTGCAGAGGCTCCTTTTGTTTTGGCGCCTGTGGGGGAATTTGAGGGAATGGGAGGTAGAGGGAGAAAAAAGTGATGGTCTGCAGCCATGGCTTGGGCTCGAGTCGAACGAGCGGGATCTGCTGGATATTTACGCTGAGAATATTGCCACCCAATGCAGATGCGGACCACTCCGCACCAAGCCTTTCTGAACTCTGCAACAAAGTTCATTAGCCGGGATGGCCTTTTGGTTTCCCAGTCAGCCCAAGTGCCATGGTTGGAGCTCACCTCACAACTCGTCCTGCGGTCGGAGTTGGTGCAGAGGCTCCTTTTGTTTTTGGCGCCTAAAAGAATTCGAAGGAATAGGGGGCAGAGGACAGAAAAAAGTGTGATGTCCATACAATGTATGGCTTGGGCTCGAGTCGAACGAGCGTGATCTGCTGTTAATGCCATGGGGAGCCCAACAATAGGTGCAGACACAGACCACTCCGCACCAAGCCTTTCTAAACTCTGTACTGAGACACACTACACGGTGTACTTTATTAATGTCTCAAAATTGAATTCACCTCACAACTCGTCCTGCAGTTGGAATTGGTGAAGGCTATTTTTGTTTTCTGTGCTGGGGGAATTTGAGGGAATGAGCTGCAGGTGGAGAGAAAAAAAATGGTCTGGTGACTGAACTATGGCTTGGACTCGAATTGAACGAGCGTGATCTGCTCACTGTGGGGAGCCGTTCCAATCAACCTGAGTGTATGGATCCAATCGGGATGATTGGCACATTCTATCGGCTTGAGTGGTGCCGGCAAATCAAGTTAAATGTAATCGTACACTCAGGCCGATTGTGATTTGGCAGATTTTGCTACACAGCCTGAGTGTATGGCACAATTATCATGAGTGCTTTCATACACTCAGGTCGACTAGCGCAGGTCAGTCAGGTTGATTGCCAATATCACAATTTAATCAGGGCCGTAGAAATTCATGCATATTATACTACATAGGTACAATCCACGCTATACTACGCCAGAACCGGCCCTGTCGTCAAGTAAACTCCATGTCGTACCTTGGGATGAAGTCAGTATGCTGCCATGAGATCTAGAAGCGAACGAACCTTGAGCTTCAAACAACTCGCAGACTCGCGGAATCTAATAACAGGGCAGTCATCAATGGGTGAAACATAAGTAAGGTGCCACGTACAAGCGGAGGCGAAATTGAAGTACCGAGTTGCTGAAGTGACGTCGTCTCGTTGAACAAGAGTGTGGGGAAATCTGGTGATCACGCGAAAGTGAGTCTTAGATGGGATGAACAACGAAAAGACTCAACTACTGTCTTCGACGTTGAGCGCGCGCTTCCAGTACGATCGTCTGTTGAAAGCCAAGAGCAAATGGGGCATGCTGAGGAGAACACAATGGACGAACCAAATCAAGAGTGAGGCCGAATCACTCGACTGCTGGACAATAGAAGTCATTTAACAGAACGATAACGGACTGAAAATTCGCTCGCCGGGCGAAGAAAAGGTAGAACGGCGAAGGTGTGATCTACTTCCGACAGGCGATGAACCTTTCGAAATTTCGTCATGGGCGGTGGCGTTAGGTGGCGTTGCGGTCGAAGGCAGATAAATCGGAATCTTGAAGATAAAACAAACCTAAAGCACGAACTAAGTTTTGCATAGGGATAAGAATTCCGCATTGAGCATCAGCTTGAGAGGGCGCAAAGTTTGAAATGGCCGCCGTAATTATCATCACACCTGCAAATCGAGCTGAAGTCAGATCGGGGTAGAATGCAGGGAAGAACACAGAAGCTCACGGAAAGATCGAATAGCAGAGAAGTAACTTGGCAAAGGGAATCTTCGGTTAGCGTGCATGAAATGAAAAGTGACGGAAGAATTACGGTACGAAAAATCGGCATGGGCGGGGGACGCTGTACGCGGGATCATGTGCGGGAATTAAGACTTTTCGCATTTAACCGAACGTACCCATTATTTACTGCGATTAAAATCAGGTCGCGCCGCATGAATGACATGAGGAGGCGAGTAACTTACCGCTCGCTGCTTGAATAGCGTTGATGTCAGCCCAAGGAAACCAATATCAATGAGGCGTCTGGAGGAAGGAAGGTGCACACACCTCGCACAAATTTACTACACGGAGTACATTTCCCGAAGTCGACCTAAGTTTTCGGCAAGGTTAGAATGAGTCGAGATTGAATGAGCGGCCGGTCCCGCGCGCAGAATCAATTGATGTTCAGTCGGGGCCGGTGAATAATTCAGCGTCGTCTTTCGCACAGGAATGATGAAGCTTACCAGCCTTGGGTCCCCCGATCGGACCACACAAAGACCTGTTCCGAAAGTGGGGAACTTGATGGGCGGAGAAAATGTAAATTCCTTGAAGTAAGTATCATCACGGCATTTTTTGCGAAAGAAGACTTACAGGTTACTCTATCTACATCATGGGTCTTCTGGGAGAACCAAAGCGAAGGGAGGAAAGCACCATGGCACTTGACCTTCACATGCGTACGAAAGAACTCATCCATTTTTGGGCGGCCCTGTAAAGCATTCGAATCCATGGCGAAGCAGACCGAGTAATCGTCGGCGGCCCAGAGCTATCTATGTACGACATGGACAAATCCAGCAAGAGGTCAGCACGACATCAAGAGGGGCAATTGTGGAGACTCAACTAGGAAGAGGAAATCACGCTTGAAGTCTTGACTAATCGCACGACGGTTGAGTAATTGGTTCGCATCAATTCGGTACCAGAGGAGCAGAGGAACACGGAAACTCACTGGGGCAGGAGTGCGCACAATTGACCGCGGACTACTGTGGCTGCGATCAGTTAAAACGGCTGTGTCAGAGCGAGAAGAAAATTCGGAAGAAACAAGCCCACCATCGAGGATTGGAGCATGCGGGGCGAGAACGAAAGAACGAATAATATAATTGGATTCGACAGATCCGGGGACACTGCGGACGTGGGAAGGCTCAGCCATCGAGTGCTGCCATGCAAACAGGGTACTTACTAGGGGGCTTGACTCGGGAATGAGAAGATGACTTGGATGGGATTGCGCATGTGAACTGCGAGTAAGAGGTAGTAAAGTTAAGTACCTTCAGATGGCCTCACGCGGAGAGACGAGTCAAGGCGAAGATCACGTACGATGGGGAGCTTCTAATGGCAGGGTGTTGCCAAAACGTAGAGGACGGCTCTCGGAAGGGACCAGCGGTGGCGAGGGCGGCCAGCATGATTACGTACGGTCGAAGGACCGGGAGATGGGGAGGGTTTGGATGAGCGTACACGGCCCGTCAAGTAATCTTGCATTACAACGCGGAGCAAAGTACGCACCCCGTGTCCAGCAGGAGAAAGTGCAGACATGTGGGACAGAAGAGGCAGATTTGGAGCGGAGAGCACGTTGTAGGAGGAGGAAGATTGGTGAAACGTTAGGCACGGTTATAAGATCGAAAGTAGGGACGCACCAAAGTGCCTCTGGGGCCCCAAATAACCACCCTCGGTCCAGGACAACACGTTTGGAAGCAGGAGAGACAAATTTGGTACCCAAGGACGGTGCAGAGGCTCTTCCTCGCTCTCGACTGGGCAGGGTGCGTAGTTTGAATCTATTGCGGGTATCAGGGCTATAAAAAGTGATTTAGTGACGGTAGTGGAGGCCATACATCAGTTCTAGGGGGTTTTGGGCCCGAAATATCGCTTCACAAACTCTGGGCGCGCCCTTGTTGGTGAATTTGGAATTTCGGACGTGGAGGTCGCTGGAGAGCTTGAATTGTCCCTAAAAGGCAGCGGCGCGTGTCAGGGAGTCCATGAAGCAGATTGAGTGAGATGCGGGGGCGAAAGTGGCCGGGGATCGTCGAGGGAGGGCGGGAAGGTGGTGGGCAAAGGGAGAAACGCGAGCTGTCACACGTTACATGTCACGGCATAACATGAACAAGCAACGTCCAACGGCACGATAAAGTGAGCGCCCCGTGCACATCAGCCGGTAAACTGCCTCCGATTGCTGTTCAATCGAGTCTTGATGTCCTCACTCTGTGTGAATAATTATTTTCGGCTGGAAACATTGCTCTACGACTTTCACTCAACCGATTTAACTTTTGAGCCGGAGGGGATCTTTCTGTTTCTTACCGAACGTGAAGCTGATGGCTCTGAAATTCACCCGGAGGACAGGGGATACAACCAAAAATTTGTTCACCCATTCTGCCGATGCTTGCGTGTGTGCTCGTTGAGATCACTCGATTTGCCCACGTCGCCTGCGCGACAGAATCCAGTCTCACCTTGAACTCAGCGGCTTCAGCTTAGTGTGCCGAGAGGTTAACCTACCAAGAAAGGCGAGTCCTTACAGATTCCATCGTTCCTCTAGCAAAAGGTGTTGGTATTACATTCCATTTGATACAGACTTGACGCTACAGTGGATAAAACACAAATAATTAGTTCCGAGACTTTGAACGAGTCCCGTAGGACGATTTAATTGTGGTTGCTTTAGCCTGGCAGTACAGTGAGACAAAAGGATTGATTACTGGCAGTAGACTTACACGCGCGGGGGGTTTATCCACGTCCGACTTCTGTTTGGGTTTGGCGGGCGGTTTGCTTTTTGGCGTCTTCGTTGGCTTCTCCTCGGGCTTAGGCCAACGGTCAGTTCAATTCTGTGTAATCAAAAGTCAACTTGCCTCTTTGAAATCGTCTAGCGAAATGACAGCGCGAGCCTTGACTTTGGGCTTCTGCAAAGACGATGTAATTGTTGAGGTTTGAAGGTCCTCAAGTATTACCTCTCTAGCCTTCGACGTCTCGGGTTTCGCTTCCTCTACCGGCTCCTAGAAAGAAAATTGGTCATCTTCAACGCTCGAGTACTTGAACAAATACCTGGTCGACTTCTTGACTTTCTTTTGCCTTGACTCCTGGAAAGAAACATCAGTTGAGGGGATGATTTAATCACCAGAAGTTACTTCTTCGACCTCTGACTCGTTATTATTTGCCGATTTCGAGTCTTCCTCTGGCTGAAATATATCACCAAAGGCGCAGCTGTTGTCGCAGATGTCGACCGCATCTTCAAACGCGACACCCTTGTCGGCGGAGATCAAAAGTGCAGCTGTAAAAGGAGCAAGGACAAAAAATATGAAGTCCTCGATGTCGAGGAGGTTGGAGGTAGGGTCGTAAGCGTCCAGAGAGTCTTCGTTCATTAGGATTACTTCATTGAGGGTAGCGAATAGAACGTTGGAGGCGTTATCTCCGTCCAACGCATCCATGAGCTTGGAGTTTATGATCTGTGCGCCTTTGGGGCCGTAGCTGCCAGAATACAATGGGGTGAGTAGAGTTCAGATACAAGAGGATTTAAAACGCACTATCCACATCGACTGCCGTAGACGGCGTAGATAAATTCACCTTTTGACCTTGACCGACAGAAGCGGAACAGCTGCCCATCGATACTCTTCAGGAAGCTTCGCCATGCGGCAGATTGTTCTAGGTGATCAGGGTCTTGTATCATCTGTAAAATTTCGTCCTCGAAGCCTTCAATACGCTCAGGCAGAGTTTTGAAGTTGATGTTATGAAGCCAGCCGTTCCTCCTGCCCAAGTCGGCATGTCGTTCGCGGTCTTTTTCTTGGGTAATAGCTTCGCAAATTTGGAGCTCTATTAGAGGTAAACCAGCAGCGGTACTGCCCGTGTTGCCGATGAGTTTCTCGCGTTTGACGAACAGCCCAAGGATTCGCGGATGAGGTTCGACGGGGAGTAGTTCGGCACATTCCATACAGCTCAGCGGGAGGTCGTGCCAAGTAAGTTCGGGCTCAGCCTGGGATTTCGGCTTTGCGGGAGACGAATAGCGGACATTGAATTTCATCTGGAGAGTACTTAGTGCGTAAATGGGTGGCGCGGACTTGACCAGACTTTTTTGGGGGCAGGCACGTCGGTATGGGTGTTGGCTTTACGTTTGTTGTTGGGAGGCTACGGATGAGGGTGAACAAAAAAAACAATACCCACCGTTGAAAGAGGAAATTAACCTTGGCCGGAGGCTCGTCTGAGCCGTGGGAATCTTCGTCCGTAAAGTGAAGGAAAGTGCGTTTTTTCTTGTGTGGCTACGAGAGGGTGAGACATCGATTCCCAGGTCGACGAATCCACTCACCTTCACATCCATTTCGTCTTCAGAGCCTTCGTCCTGAAGCGGAATGTTGGATTTGTTTCTGGGGGACTGCAAGGACGGTTAGGAGAACGATTCAATGTTGCAGACGAGACTAACCTCGAAATTATCTTCGCAGCTCTCCTCGTCTGACTCAACGCGAAGATTAACGCGGCGCTTCCCCGGCTTTTTAGCGGCCCTGGGTTCCGGGGTATTCGGAGTCTCAATATCAGTTTCATTAGTGTTACGCTTGGACTGCTTTGAGGCTTTTCCAGCGCGATCGCGGAGGTCGGCTTGTGCTTCTAACTGGAGGTCCTTCCTGCGTCGTGTCTGCATGTTCAGCAGATATCCGGTAATCATATCCTTGGCCGGCCAATACCCCTCAAATCGTGCAAAATATGGGGCGGACTTCGCAATCTACCATGCATCAGTATCAACAAACACGGGAAGCCCAGTCACGCACTTGTGCAAGGACAGCATCCACCTGTGCCTTGTTTTGTTTCGAAATTGTTTCCTTGACGGCGAGATATTGATGGGTATGGTCTTTTACGATGCGCTTAAAACATGGGCATGAGTTGATGCTCCGATACCAGGTCAGGAGGAGATACATACAAACAGCCGATTGTATCGATCAGAATCGTCGGCCAATCCCATCTCGTCGCGCAGAATGTACCCAGAGGAGCGCCCCGCCTGTCCCTCCGGTCGTGGAATCTTGCTGTTTGGTTTCTTCTTTGTCGCCGCGAGTTGCTGTATTAAACTAGCTGGTGGAGCGATATTGGTCAAAAATTGGGACTCTGGCACAATGCAGCCCACAGACGCACCAAGTTGCTCATATTTTTTCTTGGTCTCTTCGCGCAGGCGAATAAGCTCCTCAGCGGCGGTCGTTTGCCCGACGCAGGCATGATGGGCAGGAGGAAGGAGGGTCACGGTCATGTGATCGTGACACGCCGCGATATGGCCGTAGGAAATCACGATTTTCCTTGATTTTTTTTTCTTCGTTGGTTCTTAAACCCTACATCGTTTCAACCTCCTTTCCAGCATGTAAGTAGCTCGGGGCGAAAGTGCTATCAAGTGCCATCATGCTTTGTCTCCGAACAACTTTTTGCGCGGGTTATGGGGTCTCTTCTGTCACGGTGAACATCCCCTGAAAAAATTGAGGGGACCAGGGAGCATATCAAGATCATTGGAAAACTGTTACCCGAGGGTTTTACCTATTTCTCTGCACCTAGTGCACTCTCGAAGTTGTGGGAGGCATTGGCATCAAATCTTCGTTCAAGGCCGATTATCGGCGCAGTGGGGTTGGAAAAATGTGTAGCGTGAGACTTTCAGCTTGAATGGCCGCGAAATAGTCACGAGTATGCAGGAAGTTGCCTGAACTCATCGTGGGGGTAGTAGAAGTGGATTTCGGGCTTGTCGGCGATGACTTGAACTTCGATGTTTTATTTTTCGCCGGTTCTATGAGCCAACTTACTGTACATTACCTGGCCCGCCAGACAGCAAGCTTCAAGCATTAACGGCGCAGCTACATGGATTTCTGGGCAAAGGATAAGAGAAACTGAGAACTCATGCACGAAACATTCCTGTGTCAGTCTGCTGTATTGCTATTCTGCGTCCACATCCTCGTGCTGTACAAATTCGGGGTGAATAAATCCCCCAGTACGGTCCACAATCAGCCACCTTCCCCTCGTTGGCACCCTCCCAACCACCGCCACCACTGACTGCAAATCTGTAACCAGTAAGTGGGCCAACCCCGTGTAACGTGTGCGTTCCAGAGAGGCGTCCTTTCCTCCGGTACCTTTGCATGGGGAAATGACGGCCAAGAGACGCCGTTTTCCGGATACTATGCCGAGTTTCTTCTCCTTGGGCAATACACACTCAAGAATTCGCTCCAGCTGCCCGTAAAATATTTGGGTCCGCCATTCATCGGTTTGATTTTTTCGAACTTGGATGACATACTTGACTTTTAATCAATTTCAAGCTGGTAGTGGGGAAGTAAAGAGCGCACCCGGACGAAAGACATATCGCGCTCGGGGTGGGAACCGCTGCCAGAGGCCGAGGAGCTCCGAATCGAATCGCCGTCCACGATGCGCAGTTTACCAAAGCTTGGCATTATTTCGGGTAACCAAGAAGAAATCGTTTTGGGTGGCTGTCCCAGCAGCTCAGAAAAGTATTTAGCAACCTGCTTTCGGAGCTGTGAGTCAGGTGAGAAATTGCGTTTGTAAGGAACAAGAAGAAGCGCGTTTGGATCTAGGACCAAAGTAAGTCCATCATGTCAACAAATAATATTTGTAGGCGCCACTTACAATCTTCGTAGACCGTTCCTGAGATCTTCTTTGAGCCCGATACACTGGACAGCTCGTCCTCGAGATCGTATCTAACACCGAGCTGCTCGAGATACGCAAGGTGCAATATCGTGTTATTGAGATTCGCCCAAGGAAATCGCTTCGATCGCAAGCTGGCCTGTAGAAAACCACAGTACCGCTCGATGAAAAATGCCCATGTGCTCCATATTGGCCCACAAAACAGGAGGTCGTCGGGGACGTGAGCGAGACCGTGTATGGTGAGTGTACAGACCGAAAGTCGTGCCTCATCGTATTGATAGTAATATCTGAACGAGAAGTAGTCAGCGCGACTTCCTCTTCAGAAAATCAGACCAGACTCACTGCTCGTACAAGCTCACCCAGTCAAAGATTTGTATTCTGAGCGCTCCCACCTCCTCGTGTGTAACCGTGAACCGTAAACAAACTTTGATGATGTCGGCAAAGGCGCAAAGGTGTGTGTGGTATTTGGGATGGGGGAATCGACCTTCGAGGAGGATTGGAGCAAGATACACAAACCAGAAGCACCAGGCCTCGGCGGTGTAGTATGACGGGTTGGTTCCCAATACACGGACAAAATCGGCCGGGAGGTGTTTCACCGCATCTGCGGTCTCCTGCCAGATAAGGTTCCACGTTGCCTCTGGGATTTCATAGTCCTCGACACCGGTGTCAAGTCCTTTGAACTTTCCACTCCATAACTTGACTAAGTTAGGAATATCGTTCTCAAAAAAGAGATGCATCCCGTCCCAGGGGCGTGACTTAGGGAATGGGAGGCAGCCGACACGTCTCAGCGCGGGGAGACCCTTTATGCCGTGGAATTTGGCGAGTTTATTCCGCGAGGTCTCAGATTTGCGCGTGTTTAGCTTCTTGACGACCTCTTGCAGATGGTCCGGCGTTCGCAACGGCAAATTCGCTGGCTCCCACGTGCGACCGTCGGGCCAGGTCAGCGGAACGTAGTAGATGGTTTGGCCGGCGGTGATGTTACGAACACCTTTGATTTTGCATGAGCGGCAGGGAGAGAAACCGTTATGGCCCTTGATATTGAGCGACTTTTCGATGGCAATAATGTCGCCCATCTCAAAGATGTTGTAAGCGTGAAGCCGAAATTCGGAGTGTGTGGTTCCATCGTAAGTCTTGATACCGACGGCCAGTTGGGCGCATTCATCGTCATATGGGATCAAGAAGCTGTAGACGTCCTTGGGAGGATGGGGACCCGGGATAACTCCAACAGAAATCAAGCCGCCGTTGAGGTGGGTACGAACTGCGGGCGTGATGTTGTAG
This sequence comes from Mycena metata, assembly GCA_029378385.1. NCBI lineage: Eukaryota > Fungi > Basidiomycota > Agaricomycetes > Agaricales > Mycenaceae > Mycena > Mycena metata. The sequence continues at coordinate 129,319 of JARKIB010000309.1, forward strand.
TTCTTCACCACAATCGGAGTCGCGGACGGACCGCCACGGTTTCGTTTGAACAGGAGGTATGAATCCATCGCAACTCCGAGACAAATGTCGTACTTGCCGGAGAAGTATTTGTGGGGCAGGGTTTTACCGTCCACCACGACGTTCTGGGTGCAAAGAGTCCGATAGTGTTCGCCGTCAAAGACGTCGGAGATGCTGCCGGGGGTGTGGACATAATTGTGGCGATAAAGCAATCGTTCGGCGGATTTCTGGTTCAAGAAATACCCCTGCAGTCGAGGGATCATCGGGAGGTAGCAGAACATGCGCCGTGGCTTGCCGTTCGCCAGAAAACGCGGCTCGTCGCAGTAAGGGCATTGAGTGAGATCAGCAAATCCGCCGGTATACGCTGCACATGAATCGATGCATTGATCGAACCATTGCGGCTCTACGCCAGACAGGATGGCGACACGATGCAGCATTACCCACTCTGAGCTCAAGTCCATCTTGTGTGCGAAAGTGTACACCATCTGGTTATATGCTGTTCGCGGCATGCGCGATACAAGTTTCAGTTTGAAGGCGCGGATATTGTCTCGGTCCTTGTCGGTTAGAATTAAATTGCCTATAGGGGAGTGAGCCTGAGAAGAGTGGACAATGAAAACGGACTGACGATCATCGTAAAGCGCATTTTTCGCATTCAAACTCAAGTGATCCTCGGGACCAAGCATTTCATCAAGTCGGTCGGCCATCTCTTCAAGCGTGACAGGGGTTTCCGCTTCCTGAAACTCGTCGAAGCAACTCCATGGGTCTGTGTCAAGTTCAGGGGTGTCGGGAGGAGGGTTAATGTGAAATGGGACATCATCCATTTCGTCTTCAGATCCAGAGGCAAGGTAGTCGAATCCAGTTTCGTCATCTTCATCGTCGGGGGAGGAAGGACGAGAAGCGGAGTTATTCTCTAGGTGCATGGGTGACGGGGAGCGAGAATGAAATACTCCCTCGACTTCCATTGGTGATGGGGGGTCAGGAAACAACTCATCGGATGTTTCTGCATAGCCAGAGAGCAATTGCGCGTTTCGTTCGGGTGAAACTGAGCGTTTGCGGGTGCCTGGAGGTGCTTTCTGCCAATGGTCGCGTCGAGTACGTGCAACTAGCAGCTTGCCACATGAGGGTTTGCAGCGGCAGTATTTTCGATCGCCAAACTCATCCATTCCAAGGCAAAGAAAGCGGAATATTAAATCTGAGGGGCAGAGGTCGCGGGCGGCGCGGAGCTGGAAATAATTAAAATCAGCCTGAGGGTTCAAAACCTGGACCTATGTGGTGAGTCTGAGGAGGCTTCTGTGTACCTGATATGGCCGTAGCAAGCCTAGAGAGTGCGAATTCTGTGCAGCAGCAAGGCGCAAGGAAGCAGGAAGCAAGAAGGAAGCGAGCTTACTCCGGTTTGATGGGCGGCGCCCTCCGTGCCAAACAAGGCCACGCTTCTTTGATCCTCCGGTGCTCAATTCGACCGGGGGATGTCCTAGGAGGCTATATACATTTTTTCAGAACTTACACTCAGGATGACTGGTTTACCCCCAACTGTATTCTGCTCAATTGAGCTGAGTGGGTTGAAAAGCAGTCGGGTTCGGCACACTCGGCTTGATTGATCAAATGTCATTCTGATTGGGTCATCACTCAGCTTGATTGTAATCGCTCCCCACAGTGCACGGCTGTTCAATAGCAGACGGACAATCTCCGTATGCCCTTCGTCACAGGCTGCTTGAAGTGCGCTCTCGTGGGATCCACCCTCCGCATTCACGTCGGCACCATGGGCGAGTAGGACGGCCACTATCTCGGCTTCCCCACTGACTGATGCCACCTGCAGAGCATTCCCGTAGAGGCCGCCCCGCATGTTGACATCGGCACCATAGTCAAGCAGAATGCGGACAATGTCGATGTGTCCACACGCGGAGGCAACCTGTAGTGCACCGTTCCAGTATCGTCCGCCGCTCGCATTCACCTCGGCTTTCCGCTCAAGCAATATGCGGACGATCTGAGTGTGTCCACCACGACATGCCGCCGACAGCGCTGTGCCATCCGTTCCCCATTTGTTTATTTCAGCACCCTGTTCCAGCAACTGACATACCACCCGGCCAATTCCCAGGAGTGCGGACACATATAACGGGGAAAAGATGGGTGCCTCTTTCCGAGAGGCCTCGGGCCGGATTTGAGAGAACCCAAGGTCATACACGCGGGAGAATGTGGTGTTTGGTGGACTCCCGGGCCGCAGGAGTTCTAAAATGGCCTCGATAAGCTGGTGACCGTTATCGGTGCTGTCAGCCATTTCCGGGGTATCTGACTTCTGAGGTGTCATCGGTATTGCAATCCGCTGCGTCGATAATGTTGACGTTAGCTCAGAGCAGAAATAACGGGCGCAGATTCACCTGCATGAAGAGACGAAATATGTTGACAAGAGACGCGAGTAGCGCCAAGTTTAACCAATACGACACAGAGAACCAGCCATGGGTAGGCTTCATATGAGTGTACTGCTTTTCCGTTGCCCCACCATCGTTCACTTCCAGAGACATGCTATCACAGTTGTTGACATGAAACGCCCAGTTCTTCAGAGCGTAGGCTATGAGAGGATAGCGGTAAAGATCGGCGTCGGTTTCGAGGACCTCCGAGGGAGTGCACAGATACGCAATACATGTGCGGGCGAGGAATTGATGCGCTATTTGCTCCGAGACCTTGTGATCGCTCCAGACAGGCCTGGGTTCGGCGAGGAAATATTCCTTGACCGAAGCGTGAGCAAGCTTCACCGTGATACGGCCCTTGTCATCTCTAAATTCCATCACAAAGCCCGCACATACATCCAGGAGGGCCCGGGGTGGCTGCATCTGCTCGTCCACGCTGAAGCGGAGAGGCTCCTCGTCGAAATTGAAAGCCAATGCATCGATCATCTCGTCCAGCTCCATTGGACGTTTCGAGAATATGAACCAGTTCATCGCACGGAAGAGAGTGGTAAGTGTCTCGGGATCGAGGTTCTCCAGCATGCGGTCGTAGATGGTCACCAGTGAAGTGGGCATCTCAGCCAGGGCTTTGGTGATTCGCGACTTCTGCCCGCGACAAGTCCGGAGTTGCTTGAGTTGCAGGGCGACGAGGCGGAACCTTGGGACCTTTCTAAACAACGAGGTCGAGAAAAACTAGGGTTCAACTCACATTCCGCCGCTCTGTCTCAGGAGCTCAACTTTGATCTGTTTCTTCCGGTCGGGATGCCAGCCAGCGAAGTCCGCTTCGTCCAGAGTGTCGGTGATATATAATTTGATGTCGGGATCGACCCAGCCTTGGATGGATACCGAAATGGCACCTTTAAGACGAGGAACGTCTGATCGGCTAGTCAAGAGGAGATGCACGCCCGAGAGTTGCGCATCCGTGATCTCCGCAATCGACTTGAGCAGTTTATCGCGTTCAGAGCACTCATCAAGAGCGTCGATGACAATATAGATGGCGGACTCTGTGAGTTCTATGAGAATGGGGATCAGCGCCTTCGAGATTAGAGTCTGAGAGTCAGGCAGATCACGAGCGCCCTTGTAAGAGCGCCGAAGAGTAGCAAGTGTCATGTCCGGGGACGACGTCTGAACCGAGAGTTGATCGATCAGTGAGCACAAGAGGTGCGAAACGGTGAGCTGCTTGGAGGTGTTCGTATCAAAGTAAAAGTATGCTAACGGCTCCCCTCTCTGGCGAAGAGTCTTGATAATACTTGAGCTGTATCAGAATCAGATGAGTGGGGAAGCACGTGATATAGAGACGGTTGAGCTACCTCAGGATTGTCTTCCCACAACCCGCTGGAGGACAGATAAGGGCAAAATTGGACAAGCACGACGGAGAAAACTGACAGATTCCGTGAAGCCATAGTAAAGAGGATGGACGGTAGATCCAGTCCCGGTATTCTGGACGCTCGAACACCCATAGGCCGGTATTTTCGTGAAGGTTTTCGGCGGCTTCTCCTTGACTGCGAGCCACCTCCGCAGGTTGAAGCCATTTTTCCAGGGCTTCGCGTGTGTTTTTGTCGACAAGTGATTGCCTGGACGTTGATCAGAGGAGGTTTCAAGTGGGTTCAAGTGACACACATGTTCTTGTTGAGGTTATCTTGGCCGCTCGAAAGAGCAATCAGACGTGCCGTCTTCACAATTGCTAACATCAGCCAGAAGATGAACAAGCATCAAAATCACTGACACTAAAAGCATCCTGGAACTTGTTGAGACGTTTATCGATGCCATCCGCAATGCCCGCAAAGTCCCTATGTTTGACAAGGTGTTTGAAAGAGCCCTTCGACATCCAGTCTTCCAAGATTTTACACGTTTCGGTGAGGACGCTGTATCGGATTAATATTCGACGGATCAAGTTAAGGTCGCAGCCTCACTTTTGATATTTGTACAAATCATCGTGCAAGCGGCTCGCTGCAGTGGTTCGGTCTTGCTCAGCCAGTCCATGTAATCCTCTGGCAACAACGGAGGTGATCTCTCCTATGTTTTTCAAAAGATCCTCTGCGCGAGACTTGTTGTCGCCCATTGTCTGTGAAAAGGGTCAGCGCGAACTCAAGTGACCACGCAAACCGGAAACGATGGGGAGACGGACCTTGTGGATCTCTAGCAGTTTCTGTACGCAGCTTGTGATGGTTCCCAGGTATGGCACGTTCTGCGTCACATCACTCAGCAGCCCGAGGACATCGAGGGCATCCTTGAGGGTGCTAGAGGCCAAGGGGAACTCGGGATTAAAATATCGGAAGGGGGGAGGGGGGGGGGGGGGGGTCTGGCCGAGGCTGAAAAAAACTTCTTACTATAACTTATGGGAGGGGAGAAAAGGGCAGGGAGAGGCATTATAGAGCTTCTGGGTGGTAAGAAACATCGAATTCTGCTTCCTATTTGCTTCACGACATGTCAAAACAATATTTTCACCCTAGTTTAACCAAAAGGTGTCTTGAAGTGGTCTTGGAGTGGGATTTGACAAAATTCTGGAGGTCTCCTTGAGGTCATAGCAGCATTTTGGATAGGTTCTAGGACCATGGCATGTATTTTGAACAATAAAATCAAGTAGTAGTCGGGCCTGAACTAGATCCACTAGGTGGGGGGAACTCCGGGGGGAGCGGCCCGGCGCCAGGGGTGGGAAACACCTTCCCGATATGGGGGGGGGGGGGGGGGGGGGGGCTCCAGGACGGCCTGAAAAAAACTTATCGACCCCCCTTCCGACTTTCGAATCCCGAGTTCCCCTTGCTAGAGGCTGTCTGTGCAACATCGCTGAGGGTTGCACTGATGACCGTGATCTTTGCTGTTTCGTTCTTGGGGGGCATTGTAAAGGGCGGGTGATGGGAGCGAGAGCAGAGAGCGGTTCGGCGTTACATTGGCACCGGATAGCGGCCGTCACGTTGTTAGCCCTCCTGAGGTAATGAAGCTGTGAATGATCTTCACGGAATTCTAGCCATGCTGTCGCCCTACAGCTTGAATTTTACGTAACGGTTGACATTGCGGAGTCATCGAGTCTTAAGATAGGATTTCAGGCAGACCTTAGGGATTATCACTTGGTACAAGCTCTAGAAATGCCTCTTCCAGCCCTTTCCCTCCTTCCACCACTTACAGTGAGAGACAAAAGAATCAGCTTCGGCCAGACCCCCCCTCCCGTCCCCCTCTCCCGGCGTCCGGTATTTCAACCTTCCCGAATTCCCCTTGATGTGTACCGAGAATACACGAACAGGTGGCTGGCAGTGGTTACCAGACGAGACGAGAGGCCAACACGGTAAGCACGGTGTAACACGCATCGGGGCGCACGACCAGAGCGGATGCCGATTGCATGCAGAGCAAAGGACGAGTCAGAAGCGTCGGAGATGTGGGTCACCGGGTGATTGATACCATTGGTTGACACACCGGACGGTTTGCATTCCCGTGAAGAATTCGGTTTGTGGACCGGTTTTCATTGTCTTTGGTGGCAAGTGGGCACAACACACCCACACATAATGCTCCTTGTGTATAGGGAAGGAACGAATATAGGAACAAGAAATTTCATTTCACGCCCGGTGCTCATATCATGCCGGTACATTGCTGTAACCGGGCCCAAACCGGGCGTAGAGTTGCACCTGCCAATCGGCGAAGATTTGAGGTCATTTCCGGCTAGAATGAACCCCCTCTTCCAAGGGCCGAGTGACAGGGTACTGGCAACGGAGGTAGATAGGTGGGTAGGTAGTGCTTCCTGCACACGCCTCAAAATAAATTATCGCCAACGCCCGCTTTGTTCTTTCGGCGCGGATCCACTTCATTTCATAAACTCAACACCGACGAGACACGTTCGGCTCGGACTGAGGTGACCAGGTCCTACAGTACCGGAATGATGATTTCGTTTTTCGTTTTTCGTTTTTCGTTTTTTTTTTTGCGTGTATTTCAATTATCGGCCCACGAAACAAAGCCCAGTAGCGGTGGTCCGCAGTCGCTCCACCGTGACGTTTTCGGACGCTATTGAGATTTCTTTGCGAGTTGTTCGTTCACCTATATAGCCCTACTAAGCACTAGTAAAGATGCAGGAGATATGTGTGACCTCCCGCATCAATACATGTGTTTCACGCGGGATTCCCAGCACGGCTTGGGGCGCGCTCCGAGCGCCATCACGCGCCATCAGTTTCCGCCCACATCAGGAAAAACCTTCTTTGATAATTACACGGCTAAACCAAAATCTTGTAAAATCGTAAGTTCACTTGACGTACAATTTCCTACGACCAGAATGTAAGAAATGCGTAGAGATTTCCTATGAAAATCCTACTACTTTCGTCCGTAGGGAATTCGTAGTGAGAATCCTTACGGATTTCTTACGACAGTCGATGTCTTACGATTTCTTACGTCACGGTCGGCGGCACCGGCAACAAAGATGGCCGGCGTCAAGGAGTGATTGAGATCATCAATAACGTGTTCAAGAACGTCCTTTTCTCTTCTTTGAGGCTCGTTCGAGTCCTCAATTTCCACCAGATGCCGGGGGAATGATATATCGCGAGCTCTAATAAGAGGAAAGTACCCCATCAGGAAAGACCTCCTTTGGCAATACCCCAGTATTGCCCCGAAGTTGGACCAAATTAGAAGAAATATCCTTGATTAGTGTGATTACCCTGCTAGCAACGTTCAAAATAAATTACCTCCAATTTGGGGTGAATTACCCTCGATTTCTATGCATTATCGTAGGTTTAGCGTCTCAAATTCGGGTTCAAATTCGGGTGTAAATGCAGCAATGCAGAATATATTCACAGTTCTAGATACATACAATGCACAACTGTAAACTATGTGCTATTTAGTGGAAGGGAAGTCATCAAAGGCAATGGCATAAGGGAGGATAATGTGGAATAAAAATGAAAGGATGAAATGAAGAAACTTTACCGCCACAAGATTATCACAGGGAGTCTGAGAGACTCATCAGCACAATGGTCGACAAAAGGCGCAGAGATAAACATACTAAAGGAATTGTGGAAAGTAAAGGGGTTGGCATTGGGGTGCACTGCATTAAAAAATCAGGAATGCTCTACGTCGTAACGGAAGAGCATACCTCTGCGACATTGCCAAGAGACTCTGTCTGTCTCCGCATGCAAGGACTGGATGCGGACAGCACCCGTGTGCACCGATGCGGCGGGTGCCAGGTCTATCTAAGTCCATAGTGACAGTGCGGGCGTGGGCGCGGGGTGTACACGAGGGCGGAGCCGATAAAGAATAGCGTGGAGAGACGAAGGAGGGGTCGTAGAAGCGATGCGCAGCAAGAAAATAAAAAGAAGGTACATACACAGTCTGTAATTCTCCTTCCCGTAGGCAGCGCCGCGCCCGTGCAGGTAGCGCAAGTATATTGCACCGCGATTGACAGAGGTGAGTAGGGGAGGAGACAGTGTGTGGGTGTACGCACGACGAATGGTCTCCGCATCTCCGCGTGCGGCCTGCTCCCTTCCCATCCCCCCGCCCAAGTTGTGCTCGTTCGCAGCCTCGGTGGCGTCGGCATACCGTAAGTGGCGTGAGTAAGTAAAGAAAGAGGATGCAAGTGCACGTACATGCCTTTGAATGAATGCCCACTTGGTGCGCAGACTAGACAAAGAACAAGTACACAAGTATGAGGAAGGGAATCAGTAAGAGAATGAGAGACATACTGTATGCAGAGTTGCCGCGCACAGCATCAAGCAGGAGGTTATGCAGCGGGGAAGGGCGAAGCTTACCTTCTCCTTCCGAGCGCGAGACTCTGTAAATTACAATGTGTGTGCATTTGTTGGCAGTACTCGTCGTTTGCTCGAGGTTTGATTAGCTTGAGTATAGGTTGGGTGAAGCTGGTGCTCCGCCGTATCCATTATCGCTGTTGGCGGACTTCGCGTTGGGATAGGAACTTCCGAAGGGCGCTGAGAGTCTGTGAGAGATGGCGACTCGGTTAAAACATGTCACGAAGCAAAGGGGATGCCCACTTAACTATGGAGACACATGCATAAGTATAACAGAGGACCGAGAGGTAAAAATGAGATAGCATGAAGGACGGGCGACGGGCAGAAGATGGGGGGAAAGGAAGAGAGGTGTTTGACTGTGTTGTGTGTTTGATCAAAGTCAACCATCTTTCGCGCTCACGTGTGTGCCTTTGATCCGACGGACCTTAGGGCAGGTGCCACGGACTTCACGAATTTTGTCTTCTATCCATTTCCTTCCCCCGCAAATACAGTTTTCATGCTGTCCCCTGGGATTAGAAAGAATCAGACATTACTTCTTGCATCAATACCTTATTAGGGACACCATTTTGACGGTCTCGCAAAATACCCGACATGGTAATCCTGGAAATGCAGGTAAGTAGGCCAATTACCCAGGATTGGGGCAATTTGACAGCCAGGAAAGAAATTGGAGGCAATTTACCAAAGGAGGGTTTTCCTGATGCCGTTGGATCAAACGTTCTAATAAGAGGGGTCGCGATACATCACCTTAGAGGTATACCCGTTTCGGTTGGGCAGTTCCCAGCACTGCCAGCTCCCAGTGGCCACGGATGCGTGGTCATCGTTGATCGCGTTGAGCTCAATAGCCGCATTCGGCCAACATCCATCAATGACTCTCGACATCGTCGGCGACGATGAGCACCAAAAAATGGTTCAAAATTCTTGAAAATAATACAGTGGATTGAGATACTACGCAAAACACGGCAGGTCCAGTAATAAGATGTAGTGAATTTATCTGAAGGCCCAGGCGGGTTCGTGAGCGAAAAAAATGGTGTCCCCGCGTGCTCCGCGTTTTCGGTCCGCGCTTATCATCCATCCGCGGCAGAGCAGGATACGACAGGGAAGAGACACCTCAGACTAGTGCAAGTCTGATATCAAGCCCGAATTAGCCCGTAGCGCCACGCCGGGGTATTTGGAAAGGGAGGGTTGCGGGCTCTTTGCACCTGCACCGCACACTAACGCGGGTATTGAACACCACACAACAAGACACAGGAGGCCCGAGACGACCCACGAAGGCCGAAAAGAGTGATTCAAGGAGGAAAAGAAGGGCGGAAAGGGGTGATGAGTCAACCGGGCACTCACCGCAATGCCGCGACGCGCCCGACGTCGCCATCCCAAAGGCCGGGGGGATATCGTGTGGCGTCATTGACGACCCCATGGAGGCCTGGATGAAGAATCTGGAAGCGCAATGGAGTGAGCAAAGTAATATCCAAATTCTGAGATATCCGACACTCACCGCGATGCCGCCGACGCACCCGACGTCGCCATGCCAAATAAATGTGGGAGGGTATCGTACGGCGTCATAGACGAGCCCATGGAGGGCTGAATGAACGAATTCGGGGCGGAACTGTTAGAGAAAAGGAAGATTAATTCAATCCTAGTATATCCGGCACTCACCGCGATGCCGCCGACTCACCCGACGTCACCATCCCAAGTGAAAGTGAGGGAGTGCTGTATGGCGTCGGAGAGGAGCCCAAGAAGGCCCGGGTGAAGGAATGCGAAGGGGAACTAATCGACAAAATGGCATTATTCAAATCACGGGATATGCGACACTCACCGCAATGCCACCAACGCGTCTGGCGCCACAATTCCAACTAGCGGCGAGGGGGTGTTGCACTGTGTCCTGGGCGATGCTATGGAGGTGTGGATGGAGGGATTCAGGGCGGAATCGATTGAGAAAAATAACTTTATTCAGAATTTGGTATATACATCACTCACCGCGATGCCGCCGACGCGCTCAACGTTGCCGTCGAAATTAAACGTGAGGGGGTATTTTACCGCCTCCTGGGCGATGGCATGGTGGCCTGGATGGAGCGATTCGGCGTGGAACTGATTGAAAAAAAGGACTTTATTCAGAATCTAGGAGATACAGCACTCACCGCGATGCCGCCGACGCGCTTAGCGTTGCCGTCGAAACTAAACGTGAGGGGTATTTCACCGGGTCCCGGGTGATGCTACGGTGGCCTGGATGGAGCGATTCGGCGTGGAACTGATTGAGAAAAGTGCAGTTATTATTCGGGTACAGGATCAAAGGATTTCAGCTCACCCCGATGCCGACAACCCATAAACACTTATCCCAAGGCTCCGATGCGTTGCCATGGCCCCTGTGTTGCGTCAGGGTGCTCCTCAACGAGGGAGAATTCCTCCATCGCCTCCAGCGCGTCTCTTTCCAGTCCCTTCAAAGAAATCACCATAGGGCACTACGGTAAGACCCAGCGGAGGGTTCACTTGTGGAGGACTTGTTGAATGTTGGGGAGGCGAGTGGCGATTGAAAGGTCCATGAATGTGCCCAGCAGAGGAAAGAAAAGGCAATGAGAAAAGGTGCATCATGGTGCGGAAGAGGCGGTGTCACCTGTGACAACGTGATTATTTCCTATTCCAGACGAGGTGATCTGAACTTGACCGACTTTCCGTGAGGCCGGGGGCCCATGCCGCGTCGAATTGAGACCGCGGGTGAGCTTCTGATTTGTTCTACTTTAACTTTGTGCAAGCAGATCTAAAAAATATTGAACTAAATTATCAGTCCGCGCAAAGGCTGGGTTGTGGCGAGCGTTTATGCTCCTCTCGACCCTCTATTTGAGCCTCAGAAGTTTCTTGAAGCCAATCCACAACGCACTATAGCGTTGCGACCACCTCAGCTGATAGGATCAATCCTATTCTTGTTCTGGTAGATTCACAGGATTGAATTCTAACTACTGCCCTAGTACATCCTAACTACACTACTCTAATATACTTTAAACTATCCTATGTAATCCTAAGCTATCCTATGTAATCCTAAGTGAGATGGCGAGTGAGTTAGAAAAGAGAGGAAAAGTCCGTCGCGAGATAAGTGAAGGCCGAGATGAAACAAATCCTATCTTATCCCATCCTATCCCATCCTATCCCAATGATCCATGCCATACCGCTAACACCAATTCCATCGCTCCCCTGCATCCGCAAAGTCAAGCTATCAACGCATCAGCTATCGGCCCGCAGGATAGGATAGGATCTGATTATCCTATCCGTTGGCGTTGGATCAAGGGCCCAGGGATCCGGTGCGAATCTCCCTGTGTTAAAGTCGAGAGCGCGCCCTTGCAGTAGTCGGGTATGGTGGGATGCGATAGGATGCGATAGGATTATGGCGTTGGATCAAGGACGCCGGGATCAAGTGCTGTCGGATTAATTGCCTTGCATTGAAGGCGAAACTGCGCTCACCCCGTACGATGGGATGGGATAGGATGGGATAACGTTCAGTTATTCCATCCGCTGATGTCGCACCGACGGGAAACGTGCGAATCGCCGGCGTCCGGATCGTAGCGGGACGGGTTAAAGCACTGTAGCGTAAGCCTGGTCGGACGCGTTGAGTCCGATTGCCATCGAAAAAAACGAGCACCACTCACTTCCCAGTCCTCTGGAAGTTCTTGATTCGATTTTTTCTTCTTCTTCAAAAGATCCAGCGCTTTTGCCAGCTCATCTTCTTCGTCCTTCTCCGAAAGTCCCGGCGCCTTTACTTTCGCAGCTGAGCAGTGCTGCGCCAGCATAATGTACATTAGATATTTGTTATGGGCGTACGACGCCTCCCCCGATCCCGGCATGCACTCAGAATGTAGTATCTTCCAAGCCGAAGCACTCTTTTCAAATGCTGTAATCGTACGGTCAAACTCAACATCCACCAGTTCTGCTTGCTCCTTCGCCCGCTGGAGGTTTGCTCTATCACGAAACCACTTTACACGGTCGACTAGAAGCACGTCAATACCGCGTATGCAACGAATAAAATCGGAATTGACTCACTCTCCACACTCCACTCCTTATCCTGCTTCGCGCTCATCCCCGCTGGCCGCCCTACTGACCAGAACCAGGGGTCGACTTCCTTACTTTCCCCGATCTTCGTGGAATCCGTGTTGTTTTTGGAGTACAACTCGTTGTCCGCCAGCGGTTGAAGCGTCGAGTCATCTTCCCGCAATCCCAGGCTCAGCAAAGCGCCGCGCGTCGTTCTGTATTCATTTGCGGCAATTACTCTATCGTTCGCCAGCGTCCGAAGGAAACTTTGAGCTCTTGTCCCCGCCGCCTGCCCTCTGATTTTCTTGTCGACCATGAACTTCAGATTAAAGTTGAACGTTTTGATAGCATTGCGAACGTCCTGTAGTGCGTCATGCGCCATCCCTTCGCGCAATTGGTACTCGGTCGTGGCGAGCTCCACCATCTGCAAAATTCGTCGTCGCGATGCATCGAACGATGACGGCAACAATAGTCGCGTCTCCTCGGGCGCTACTTTTGGGCCGTCAACCTCCCTTTGGAGCGTAGGGAACCGGTCGAGTTGCGCCACGCGCCATGTAGTGATGTCTGTTCGCAGCTTGGATTTCCGCCGAACGGCTTTGTCCAGGGTAGAGGTTTTGAGAATCACTTTGATCCGATGTCTGCGCACTGGAATGAGCGAGAAGAATTGGCCAGCGGACGATACACTCACTGCTCCTTTTCAAGCAAAAGTCCCTTAGTAATGAACACTGTATCTCCGGAACCGATGACCCCGCTCGCCATGCTTTTATTTAATTCCGCAAGCAGCAGCTTTTCGTAGGCGCTGCGATGGGTCGGCGGCCCTGAGTGGCGTGTGAGCAACGAATCTCCCCCATAGAATAAGGTGCGCACGCACCATTCTCGATATGCGCATCATAGGGACTCGAATATTTACCCTTCTTGATTTCCCATTTCGTCGCCATGGCCGACCACTCTTTGATCAACGCAGGGTCGGTGGTCTCCGTCAACGCCTTAAACGGAGGCTCCCGCTTGCGGATTGCGGCTTGTGCATCCCGATACATTTTCTGCAGAGTTTGTCCTGACGTCGAAGCATTAATTCCGTGTCGCATTGCTCAAGGCCGTACTCACCCATCTGGATAACTTTGTCCCAATTCCACTGACCACAGCCGTCGTCAATAATGTCGTGGCGATGGCCGTGGTTAGTTTCTTTAGTGCTTCCCGCGAACTGGTTCATTTCCGCCCATGAGCCCTCTATAAGCTCGCCGATGAGGAACGCCAAGAACTCCTGAAAGTTTGTCGACCACTGTGATTGGCATTGCGCGATGTGATTGCGAATATGCATTTTGGGGACAGCGCCACCTAATTGGCTGATGAGGGGGATTAACTGGGGGAACCAATCTCTGAACCGCGTGGTGATGTTCTTGAAATATTGGCAGTAAACGTCGTATGTGAGGACAACCCATCGCTGATCGTATCCGTCTAGGAGACTCTGCCCTAGCGCATAATCGGTGTGGCCGAAGCTGTTGCGCGGTCAGCGATCCGTCCATTGCCTCTCGAAATGCGACTTGCTTACCCTTCGCCCCTTGTTAGATCCACCATGCCGCCCGGCATGAAAAATCCATGCCGAGCGCACTGTACGGCGACGACGCCGGTGATAACAGCGTTCTTGAATTTGACGATATTCTGCATGCGGACGGCTTTCAGCTCCGAACATGTACATTTCTGCGCGCCGTTAGCAACAATCGGCCCGCGGGTCGAACCAACCACATACATCGTCGTGTCGCCCCATGACTGCCACGTATTTCTTATATGTTGTATCGTCGGGAAAATAGGCGTTCCCGTCGTTCAGGGCGACGTCGTCGGGGTCGTCCACCTTTCGCTTCCGTTGCAGCTTGAAGTTTCCGTCGGATGAGAGGAAGAGTGTGTATTTATGTCTGGGTCCGCGGTCAGTTAACTGGTGTTGATCGCAAGTACGACCCACTTTTCGTTCTCGCGGGCAGCATCGATAACCGCCTTCTCTACATTGAAATCTACTTCCGGACACGCAGGACAGCGAACCGCGAGCGAGTTGGGACGGCGATTGACGATTATGTGGTCGATGTTCAGCGTCAGGGTCTGCCCCGCACGCCGACGCATTACAATGTTGCGCCAAACACGAACGATCCGTATAAACTCGCGAACTCGATCCTGAAGAAGGCGTCAGCGAAGATCGACGATGGAAACCACGACTACGAACTGGGGTCAGGTGGGGGAAGGCGCCGCTGGTCAATTTCCGCAACGCGCGATAGTAGTCGCTCGCCGTTTTCTTGGAAACCAGATTATGCACGTGGAAGTTGTTGAGTACATCGAAGGTGAACACGGTAGCCGGTGCGTCGACAGTCGCCGGAAAGAGTCTCGCACGAATTAGTTGTAGGTACTCCGGGATAACTGTTGCGCCACAATGGCAGAAGAAAACCTTGCCTTCGTGGATTCCGTTGGTATCCACGAACACAGTTTTCCGCCCGACTGGTACTCTTCCGCCATTCGGACACACGGCGCCGTTGTGTTCAAGGTGCACCGCGTGTCCCAGGTCGAGAAGTGGGACTCGTACGAAGCCAGACCCATCCCATTTTTCGATGTGATGGAATCTGTGGCCGGGGTGCATCTTCACCAGGCACTGGCCGCAGAGCATGTCCGTGATCCCACACTCTGGGCACCGGAACTCTGCGGGTTCCTTGCACGCACATTGAACCTGAGTGCCGGAGGCCAGTTGCGCGGACGAAAGGGTTTGGAAGATGGCGGCCTCTATGAGATCGCGCCTATTGGTAAATGCGCTCATGGCTTTCGACATGCCCTGGGCGCAATAGTGAGCAATTGGCGAGATGACGCACATTTCCGCTGGGTGCTCACCTGTGGTTTTCCATCTATCTCGGCATCGACGTCTTCATCCTCGACAAAGTCCTCTTCTACGTCGAGAATCGGGTCCGGAACGGGAGTTGGAATCTGAGTCGCTTTGAACTTTTTATTTGCTGGGTGAACTCGGACGTTGGACTTTGTCACTTTGCCAGATTTGGTGACGGTGGCGGTTTGTTCGGTGTAGCCGTCTGAGTCAGAATCAGAGGCGTCGATGGTTGCATGGAGCGTTCCCTTGCGCTTTTTCGCGGGCGCCATTGGACGGAGGTTTAATACTTCTATTTAGAAGAGTTATACACTGAAGCGCAGCGACCATACCTCACGCCGTTAAGGAGGGAGAGGGTAGAAGGGAAGAATCGGAGGCGGAGAATAGCGAGGACTAGATAAAGTCCTCCAGCACGTTAACAAAAGTTGCAATGGAAAGCTTGAAGAACGCGTACCAACAAAGACAGGGGCTGTAGTAACCACCGAATCAAATTCGACGTGGCTGGAGGGGCGACACACAGTCAATCTCGAAAGACAGAGGGAATCGAATTCGACTCTGGATTGGGGTGTTGTGGAAGGTGGCAATTGGGACGAGTGGCGATGGTGGTGGTCAATTGTCAAGAAACGTTGTGTTTGTTCGAGTGTACATGTGATGTACCATCAAACAGAACAAAAGCGCTTTGGCCTTCGACCACGCGTCCCGGTCATTGATTTCCTCCTATGGGGACTGGGAAAAAGCTGGGAAACTCGCATTTGAGAACGTTTATTTCAGTGGTAGCGAGACACGAAAAATAGGTGCGGCGGGCCGGCGAATGCCGGTACCGTGGTGTGACGCGACGCGAATAATTAACACGACGGCTCAAGCCAACCTGAGCGCGTCGTAGTAGG
Organism: Mycena metata; assembly: GCA_029378385.1. Lineage (NCBI taxonomy): Eukaryota > Fungi > Basidiomycota > Agaricomycetes > Agaricales > Mycenaceae > Mycena > Mycena metata. Next base: position 145,250 of record JARKIB010000309.1, read on the forward strand.
TATTGTAGCTATCGTAGTCGTACAGCGAAATTAGGTAGATACAGTCTCTACTCCAATGGAAAGAATATTGTCTGCTCATTCGTTCTCGTCTTCCACACTACCACTACTCATTCTACTCCTTCCTGGTGTCCGCCACTTCACTCCTCCGTTTCTTTCTACTGCATCCGCGCGTTCCACACAGTCTTCAACTTCTTCCTTCTCATCCTCTCTTTAGCTTCTTCCTCTCTTCAGCTTCTTCCTCACCATGGCCCGCTCTTCCCGCCGCTCTCGCGCTGCTCCCGCTGCCGCCTCGTTCTCATTGCGCGTCCAGCCCGCCCTCCGCCTCAACATGCCCCGCGCACAAGCGCTGCGGTACATTCGCGGGCGGTCGACCCCCGAGGAGCAAATCAACTACCATTTCGCCAATCCGGGACTTTATGCGCGCGACGGCCGATACGGCGACGTCTACTGCTGCGCGGAGGTCGAGGGTAGCGACTCTCAAGAACTTTCGGCGTCACCGAATCTCCCGCGCCCAGTTCCTGCGCGCCCTGCGGGTGAAATTCGGCGTCACTACCAACCTCCGCCGCCGCCGCCGCCAGTACCGCCGGTGCGAGCGCACGGGCCTCGTCCATCTTTGGCTCTTCGCCTTCAGAACACGCAACCGATACCGCCTTGGTGAGTTCTTTCTCTTTCATTTTCTCCCCCCCCTCAGTTCTTCCCTTCCCAGAGCATTTGTCCCACTTGGGCTTCAAGTGCGATGCTCCCGCCGATCGTCGTCTCTGCCCCAGCTGCGGGACGACCCACTGCGAATATTGGAAGTTCGCCGACCTCGGGTCCTCGTTCCGCGCCCTGGTCACCCAATTCCGCGCCTTCGCCACCGCCATTGGCGAGCCCGTTCGCATGTAAGTCCCCCCATTTTTTTCTTCTTTCCTCCTCGCTAACCCGACGTCAGGCGCCGTCTTACTCATTATCGCGTCGCCTTTCCCAAACACCGCTCTTGACTCATCCCGTCTTCTACCTGTAAAATAATCAGCTCTCATACTGTAGTGTATATATTGTACTTACCACCTGATACCTTGCGCCGCTGGGATTGTAATGTAATCTTCTCGCAGCATGTAGTATAGTGCTTTCATTGTAGACGACCCGACATCGTTCTCCAAATCTAATTTCTCTTGCTCCTTCCACTTTTGATCGTCTGCGCCTTACTCAGGGAAATGCGAAGTGGGCGGCCGATATAGCTCCCCCGCGCCTCCTTCCTCCACCGCGCGGAAGCCGTCGGCCTCCACCACCTCCTCCCTTAGCGCCCGCCTCTCCTCCTCCCACCCCGCCCGCTTGATTGCCCACGTCTCCTTCTACCGCTCCAGCGCCGCCACATCCCCCCCACCTCCCCCCTCCGCCCACCACAGAACCGCGCGGTATCGTTCCCGCAATCCCAGTATCGTCCTCGTCGAGTCTGGAGAGTCCCGAGGGCGTCGTCCTTTCATCCTTCCATCCCCGTCCTTTTTCTTCCGAGGACGCCGCGTACGAGGGCGAGGGAGCCTTGCGCGAGGTGGGTACTCCGGGTGACGTCAATACCGCTCGCGCTCGAGCGCAACTTGGAATGTCAACGGCAACGAGGAGGAGCGGAGCGGACGGTGATTTGACGAGGACGCCGCGTGCGGGGCGAGGGAGATGGCCCTGCGCGACGTGGGGGAGGTGGGAAGACGGGCCTGGAGCCGCCGACGTGGACGGGCAGGCACGAGCTGGCGCAGTGGGCGCTCATAATGCGGGCGGACAGCTCGCTCTGCTGACGCCGTTGACTGCGGAGTAGCGGGAGGAGGTGGACCGGCGGAAGGGGGAGTATGCGCGGGAGATGCCCAGGCGCGATCGGGGAGGCGAAGCGGCGGAGGATATGAGTGAGAGCATTGTCATCGACTCGCTGTCCTCGCTCGCCCAGTTGCGCCGCATGTCTATGTCTGAATCGCCGCCCCTGTTCTCGCTTCCCAGGATGGACGTCCTCGATGCGCCGCCCTCTATGCAACCGCAGCCGTGGGTGAAGCTTCACAATCTACTTATCGCGCGCGCGCCTCCGATCATCCTTCGCCTCGTGCAAAATCCGTTCGGACCGTCGACCCCGAATCCCCCCTCCTCGCGCTCGCGCGCCAACGCGCGTCTCAGCTCGCCGTCTTCCCCGGGATCAACTCCGCCTTGAGCGCCAGCGCCTCCGGCTTCGCATCCGCCTCGCTCTTCCCAGCGCGGATTTGACGCTCCTCAACTCGGTGTGCGGAGCGGCGAGCTGCGCGGTGACATTGCTCAGCTGGGTGGTGGTGCCCGCGAAGAGGTCTACCTGCGTGATGGCGTTACGCATCCTGTTGTGCTGACGTCGACGAATGCTCTCATGCGTAACACCATCTCGATTTGCGCTCGCGACGCGGTTTTGGATGACGCAGATTCGGCGAAGGGAGTCGGCAGCGTTGGGTACGCAGCGGGAGGTGGGGAATGAAGCGGGAATCGGGAACGAGGGCACGCGAGGACGGGATGCTTTGCGCGCGTGCCCGCGCTAAGGCGGTTGTACCCTGTCTCTCTATTTGTATTCCTTTTAACTTTGAATGTATATCCAGGACACCGCCTGAATGTTTTCCGGCGCATCCGGACATCGCGTTGCATCCCACTGGAAACCTCGACCCTCTCTCCTCCGCTTTCATTTAAAATATTCATGAAATTCTACTGTAAGGGTTGTTGAACGAGAACAGCAAAGCTGAGTAAACCATTCAGTAAATCGTCGGGAAAGCTTTTGAGACGAATGCAGCTTACCCAATCCTCTATCAATCGACTTGGTAGAGTCCTGTAAACAAGGCCGCTGTCAGTACGCTACTCGCGATGGGCGGTGCGAAAGGATGTACTGAATAGTTCGTCCTGGGCTCAATATCTGAAAAAGAATTAGGTCAGTGGAGATGAATTGCGCCTACAAGGCTTACCTGATTATCTTAAATATCGCCCGCAAGGCGCGTTGCCGACGATGAAGACGGCCGGCGGGAGGTTACCGGCGGGAGGTTACCGCCGTACGGAGGGGCTGCGTAGCACTCTATTCTAAACGTCTGAAAAAGAATTAGGTCAGTCGAGATGAAATTGCGCCTAGAAGGCTTGCTTACCTGAGTATCTTGACATTTTAGCTGCATATCGCCCGCGAGGCGCGTTTGCCGACGAAGAATGCGGCCGACGGGAGGTTACCGCCGTACGGAGGGGCTGCGTAGGACCCTACTCTGAAGCTCTGAAAAGGAATTAGGTCAGTCGAGATGAAATTGGGCCTGGAAGGCTTACCTGGGTGCATCACTGCATTTTCACTGCATATGACCCGCGAGGCGCGTTGTCGACGAAGAAGGCGGCCGGCGGGAGGTTAGCGCGTTACGGAGGGGGCTGTATAACACCCTATTCCAAATCTCTGAAAAGGAATTAGACCAGTCAAGATGAAATTGCGGCTACAAGGCTCACCTGAGTATCTCGATATTTTAGCTGCATATCGCCCGCGAGGCGCGTTGCCGACGAAGAAGGCGGCCAACGCGAGACTAGCGACGTACGGAGAGGCTGCATAGAACCCTTTTCTAAACGTGTGAGAACAACTTAGACGATTGCTGGGAAAATTGAGCCTAGAAAGCTTACCTGGGTGAAGCACTGCATTTTGAGTGCATATCGCCCGCCAGGCGCGTTGCCGACGAAGAAGGCGGCCGGCAGGAGGTTACCGCCCTACGGAGGAGCTGCGTAGGACCCTATTCTGAAGCTGTGAAAAGAAATTAGGTCAGTCGAGATGAAATTGGGCCCGGAAGACTTACCTGGGTGGATCACTGCATTTTGACCGCATATTGCCCACGGGGCGCGTTGCCGACGAACAAGGCGAGCGACGCCATACTAGCGGCGTACAAAGAGGCTGCATAGAACCCTTTTCTAAAGGTCTGAAAAGAATTAGACGATTACAGGGAAATTTGAGCCTAGAAAGCTTACCTAGGTGAAGCATTGCATTTTGAGTGCATATCGGCCCCAAGGCGCGTTGCCAACGAACAAGGGCGGGCGGCGCGAGACCAGCAGCGTGAGGAGAGGCTGCATATAACCCTGTTTACAAACGTAATTAACTGAACAGAAGAAGAACGGCGCGAGGGGGGGGGGGGGGGTTACTGAGTGGTGACGACGCGGTCTGTGTTAACGACGAGGAATAACGGGCAGGCCACGCCCATGGGGCAGGAGTAGATGCGGAGGATTCCAGAGAAAAGTGCTATGCAGGAATTCATTCAGTGAATAGAACAAGAACTGGGGGAGGGGGGACTTACTGGGTGAAAAGAGGTGACGACGCGATCTGTGCCAACGACGAGGAAGGACGGCGATGTAGGCCGCGCGAGGGATTCCAGAGAAGCGTTCTACGAAAGCATTGAGTCAATCGAGAGGAAAAAGCGGGAGTGGGAGCTTACTGGGTGTAAAAGAACAGCGAGTACAAAGCCACCGCCGAGGAAAGCAAAGCACGTCGGGGACGGGGGCGCTGCACACGCAGGCAATACGGAGAATGCCAGAGAAGCATTCTACCAAGGCATTAAGGGACTCGAATGTGAAAAGCGGGAGTTGGAGCTTACTGGGGCGAAAAATACAGTCACAGAGAAGAAGTGTTGCAAACGTCCTACGACGACCGCAGAACCTTCGCGATTTTACACAGGACGCAGAGAATGTACCTGGGCAATATTAGTATGGTACCTTCACGGGGAGGCAACGACAAAACCCATTTACGGATACTCAATGTGCGAACACGATTTTTGAAGAGCGTTCCAACGGCTTGCTTTGGGCGGGTGGAAACCATTGGACACAGAGTCTAACATGAATTGAGGGTCCACTGAATCAGATTCAAGGTGGACGACGACACATAGTCGAGTGGTTTGCGTTCGGAGTGGCGGGTTGTGGCTGAGTTGGGAGGCCGGGCCGACACGGCATTCTTGATCAAACATCAATAACCCACGAACCATCAAACGCGTCGCGTTAATGAGGGTACAAACACAACCACACACCCAAACTCACCTCTTCTCATCGCTCGTTCTCCTTCCTCCACCACCAATAAAGCATTAATGTAAGTGTTTTATTTCGTTCTACTACTAACTATTTCACTCTATATAGGCCTCCATACAGGCGCAGACGGCGTGGAGAACCCAGCCCGACTGAACTGCGACGTCGTAGAAAACTTGCGGAAGATGTAGGGTTCAATTTAGGTCTCGGTTTTTTCTCTTCTGATATTTCAGCACTCGCATTCCCAACGAAATCGACCAATGCATAGCGCTCCTCGACACGCGCAGATACAAGGATTTCCGGGGCGAGTTGTACACGGTTTTCCGGGTCAAACGCGTTTTCGACCACACCCTTCAAATGGAGGTCGACGCCCTCGACATCAAGTCGGGCTATTCGATCGACACCGCGCGCCGCCAATTACAGTACCGCGACAAATGCGTCGGCGTGGGCTTCATATGGTGTTACAAATACACCTGCGACCAAGTGAAACTTCTGGGTGAGTGTCTTTCTATCTAATGACCGTGGGGCTAACGTATCTTCCAGAGCGTCTCGTTCACCTTACGCTACGCTCACAAGGCGCCGCAATTCCTTCCTATCCATGTCCGGGGTGCGGCGTCCGCCACCGTGAATTTTACCTCGATTCGGCGGCGGGCGGACTCGATGGGTTGTGCGGAATAATAGAATTTTGGTTGGAAGTTCTGGGGCAGCAGGTGGAAGGGTAAGTTCGTTTCGACTTCATTCTATCTTTTTACTGACTGGTTTTTCAGGATTGTAATTGAACCGATTGACTAGCTACAATGCGTTCTATGAAAAATATTCTGCGTAATGAAGTAAGGGCTATGCTTTTCAAGCTCAAAAAAAAAACGCACCTAACTTCGGGCCCATAGGACCATAGCAGAAGGTATCTGGCCAAACAATGCACACTGACATGCCAGTCATTCCAAGGTGGTGTTTTTTTTTATACTCTAGAACGAGACCCATTTTTGACTTTGCACGTTTGGTAGGGCGGCGAGTAAAACGCACCCCTCAACCCGGGGAACGGTCTTCGGCAGCGCGTTCTGGTGAATAAGGTATAGAGCCCCAAACACATCTAATCTTAACGAGCGGTTGAGGAATGCGCATCGCTAAACCCAGGAACGGTGCGCATCCTTCTTCTTCACGTTCACTGATTTCCCGCGCAGATTTCGATCGAGGAAGCCATTAGTTTACGGTGAGTCCTTAGGATTCGTGGTGTTCCGCTGCAAAACAATAGATATATTCGTGTACGTTTAGAAAGGAAATATATTTGTTGCGGGTAAAATTATTCCTCGTCGGAATCATCTGAACCAGAACAGTTTCTGAGTTCGGGCATCTCCTCGTCGTCTTCGTTGGAATCCTGCGCGGGCGACGGGGACTCACTCCGCGGTGGTTGAACTTGAAATTGCCGTCGGAAGACAAACTGGGAGTGCACTCAACATCAAATTTGCGGAGTAAGAAAATTCGGACGCACTGAAAGGTACGTGAAATTGACCCCAGTGATTACCGCGTTCTGGAACCGCTGAAGAGACTGCATTCTGACTGCAGTAGCGTTGATGTTATAAGCTGGTTGACGGTCAGAATGGTAAAATACATCACATATTCGAGAACGTACCTTCCGGCGCTTGGGTCGTGTTGTACGCCCACTCCATTCGGTCCTCGAGGGGGTTGCACCTGGGATCAGCGATCTCAGTCAAGGAATATCCGTATTAACACAATTTCGACGCACCACGACATAAACTCTTCTTCCAGGTGCCACCTCACAAACTCTTCCAGCTGCCACCTGTAGTTCACTCAATATGAGAGCTCACGAGTAAAAACTTTCAACGCACAACGACGGGAAGCCTTCCTGGTGATTTCTGATGTGCATTTTCGGCACCTTTATGAAGCAATTCTATGGCGGTTGAGCTTTTTGAAAAGAAAGCGAGGGCTAAAAGCGAAGAACTCACCTTCAAGAGATCAAAGAAGTGATATGGGCCCCATGATATAATCGCCATGTTCTTGAACCGACGGAGAGACCCGGGTTTCACCGTATTAAGGTCGATGTTATGAGCTGGTTGAGGATTAAATCATGAAATGGATCAAATTGGCCAACGTACCTCCCCATTCGATAGCTTCCCCGAGTGTGGCAATGTTATCCTGGTCCAAAAATCGCCTCATCCCGCATCTGAGCGAGGATTTCAACGTCGAAGCCAAAATGAGTCTTAGTCCAAATTCCTGGGCGATGTTAGTTACTGTCCGGCGCAAAATCGCAAACTTACCATATCGCCCACGCCGCGACCATTCATGTTGGATGTGGCCCGCACATTCAACCGCCAACAAATACTCCCGAACATCTGATGAACTTCGTCAGATTGTGATACCGAAGGATCGAGGGATATCCATACCGACAATGTGGGTGAGCGCAATCAGCTTGACCTTGGTGGCCTGCCATTCCCACATCCCGTCGTCAAGGGTGTTGTGCCTCCGAGCGGCGACTTCCATAGCTCGGCCAGACAACAAAGGGGCACACCGGATTGTGCAGGCGCATGTACTTCCGCCTGCATCTACTGAATTACAGTCCAACTAAAAGCGGAGGAGGCAGAGAACACACCGTCGCGTAGTGGCCTGCATTGAAAATACCCTAGATTCGTTCAGCCACCTCAGCACCAAGAGCGCAACCCGAACTTACGTCTGGGGTGAATTCGGACCACACGATGGCGGTACTTTCAACTGCGTCGGTTGAATTAAATTGGGTAGGGAAGACGGGGGGATTCGACATTTTGGGTCAAGAAATCACCATGCAGCGGGGCTATTTGAAGGGAAGTGTTGATAATTATACAACAAAGGGCGAGTCGATCAAAACCTAGAAACAAAAGGAATGCCCGGCGCTTGGGCCATGGAATCCACAGAACTGAGACATCCCGCGGAGATGGAGATGAAGCGCGCTTGGGTTGCTCTGAAGAACACAATGGTAGCCGAGAGATCGAAACCTTTATCGGGGATAGTGAAACCTTTATCGGGGATAGTCAGTCCAATGTTCAACAGAGGGTCGGGGATGGTCAGACCAGTTTTTTTTGTACCCGAAGTTTACAAGCATTAGCGAAGCTGCCGGGTTAGCGATCGAGAAGGGGCTGACACAAAGTCGATCTGGTGCGGTCGCCGGACGCAAAGTCTATGGGCATATGTTGACCCGACACATAGTCGATGGTCGAAGTCAGAGGAAGAGCTTGGTGGGAAGCCGTCGGCAATTACGTGATCCGGCTTCACGATCACGTGTCCAGAACGCGTCCAATGTCCGTCCGAATATTCCCCTTCACCGCAATTCACTCGGCATTCGTACTGGAAAGAATTACGAAACGACCAATTTCAACACAAGGCATTTACCAGCCGCGCATTCGGATGGGTGGACGTAAATTCGTCATTCAGCCCTAAAGAGAACTATGTACAATTAAACACAGGCGAAGAGCGCGGATATGGGCTTCAAGTTGAAAGAATTGGGGACACTGATTGTCTGAAGCAATCTGTATAATGTGGTTCATAAGAATCTGCGAATACGGCAATACAGCGGTGTTATTTTTCAAAGAGCAGATCTTTCCCTGCTAGTTTTTCGACTGTTTAAAGCGTAGCGCTCCAAATCCAGGATCCGGTCGCCAAGTCCGAGTTGTGCAGCTGGGGAAACATCAGGCCCACCGCAGCGCATGCCGCCCGGGCATGGCGGTAGGTTTGCGCCGCCCGCTGCGTATTGCGCGTCAGCCTCTTCAATCGCCGTTGGTGAAGTATGCCACGAAACGCCCCGCGGGCATGGCGACGCTGCTCGTGGAGCAGGATCCGAAGTCTGGAGCGCACATCCGAGATAGCAGGCGGGCGACCT